>JADRCD010233332.1:0-16022 GCA_019843815.1 Montemys delectorum | reverse complement strand
AGAAGAAACAAAGGCCCTGCCAGGGGAAGAATCGGTGGGGAAGTCCCCTTGGAATGGGAGGGGGGATGTCCCAGAAGAAGCTGGCCCAGAGACAGCAGAGGGATGGAGGGAGGGAGGCAGGCATGGCTGGAGTCCTGCTTGCTGACTCTATGGCTTGGCACCTCCGAGTAATAATTCTGTAAATCATCTGAGCTGGCTAGTAGAAAAGGCAGCACAAACCTGGACTCCTTGGTCTCATCAGGCTCATCTCAAAGTCCTCTCAAAGATGGCTTCCCTTCTGAATCCTACCACATCATTTTTCTTCACTAGATGATTCATTCTGACCTTCTGAGGGGGTAAGATGCTCAGAGCAGCCTCTGCCAGCTGCTCCAACCAGCTCTGCTGAGTTGATGCTACCCCAGCCCACGGGGTCTAAGTATCATCCTTGTAGCCTCTCCTCACTGTAGCTGCTCCAGGAATTGGAAGACACTTGGAAAGGAAGCCAGAAGACAGGGGATACAGCCCAATGGAGGTACACTGGACCCAGAATCCTGGAGACCAAGTTGTGTATGTAGAGATGTACAGGTGTCTTTCTGTGTTCAGTGGCAGGTCATTTTTCTCTGGCTAACTTTTATATAGGATCTCTCAAAGTCACCTGGCAAAGAATGGTTCAAAGGGGGATTCCCACCATACATTGGCCTCACTTAAAAGCTTTTTAGAAACTCAAACCAGAAACTCTGAAGTGCACCCCAGGATCAGTGACCTAGTAGGTCCCAGGGGAGATTAATTTGCATATGAATCAAAAGAAACAGCCCTCAAAGGAGGGCTGTGCTTAGCCCAGCTCCACACTGTGACATCTGCTAGGGGTGGGGGGTGGGGTCATCTGGCCAAGTAAAATAGCGAAGTCTTCAGGCTGCTACTCTTTCCTCTTTCCACTAAAATTTGATGGTTGTTGTCTTTGTCTTCCTCTGCCACAGAACAGAGCTGGTTGCTTTATTTACTGCTCCGCCAAGAAATCTGCCTCCATGCACACATTTCATCTTGTCTGTGATTTTTACATTTGAGGACTGGGTGGTTGGAGCTGCTTTGGGTTTGAGACTTCTGAACCAAGTGGTTCCTGCCCGTGAAATGTCAGGCAATGATATCTACACATGTATAATACATAGGTTTGTGAGATTCTCTTGTAAATTGTGGGTTTTATGACCCTGGTTTTGTAGACGGATGGCATGAATTGTAACAGTGCCATATATCCCTAAGAAGATAATGCCTCCATTGCTGGAGGCATTATAGATCACCACCAAAGAGGGCATGGCATCTAGAAATGTGAAATTTTTATTTCTAAGTCTTTCTGGAGTTTTAAAACTGTCATCTCTGAGGTCCCCCAAGAAGTGACAGTTTTGGAACAAGTATCATTTGTCATAAAAACCCCAATCCCTCAGTATCAACAAGACTGAACCTGCCAGGGTGGATATGAGTGTGTCTAGAGGGAAAGGAACCCTTCCATTCTACTACTTCCTCTATACACACACACACACACACACACACATACACACGTACACACACATATATATACACACACATATACCCATGCATACACATATATACACTCAAATGCACACATACGCATAGGTACACACACACTGGTACACATACACACAAAGAGAGAGAGAAGATGAAGAAACCCATACAGATATACATGCATACATACATACATACATACACACACACACACACACACACACACACACAAAACAGAGTCAGAGATAGGCTAAGAAAGACATACACAGATACAAAGATATACACACAGTTACATACAAACATACATGCAAAACACACACAGAGATAGGAAAATGCACACATACACACAGACACACACAGAGAAAGGTAGAGATGAAAAAACCCATACAGATACACACACACATGCACACACACACACACACACACACATACTACTACTACTACTACTACTACTACTACTACTACTACTACTACTACACCAGCCCTTAGTGTCTGAGGAGAGTTTGAGCAGTTGCAGCTGGCTAGAACTCTGTCTAGATCATGTGTCAGAGCCACTGCACCCTATTGGTTGACAGAACATGCCTTAAAGCCAGATGATCTTGGGTTCATATTTCTGATCCTACCACTTAGTACCTGAGCCACTTCAGGAAAGTCACTGAATGTCCCTTGGCAAGCAGAAAGCATAGTATGGTTTGGTCTTCGGCCATCTCTTCACCTAGGGACTTCTCCACCCTTCCCCTCGTTCATGGCTTCAACCACTATGACCTCCATCTGGCTCCTCAGACACTCAGAACAGCCAGTCAGCCTCCTACTTCAGAATCTCCACGCTTCCCATTTCTTCGGCCAGGAATTCATTTCTTGTTCCCCCCTTGTCAGCTCCCTCCCTCACTCCCTGCAGATCTCTGCTTTGGCTGTGCTTCCCCTGAAACCTTCCCGCCTAGACAGCGTTCTTCCTCAGCCCTACTGTGTGCTAGTTTTCTACCCAGCGAACATCATTCCTCACTAACTGCCCTTGTTTCCCACTCTAGTATGCAGTCTTCAGGGAGGCACAAGTGCTTATTCAATACTGTGTCCTCAGGACCACGGACAGCGCCCAGGTACCTCTGTAAAAGCTGCCGAGGGAATGAATGCAGGCTCTGGCTGAGTGATGCTTATTCAATACTGTGTCCTCAGAACCACGGACAGCCCCCAGGTACCTCTGTAAAAGCTGCTGCGGGAATGAATGCATGCTCTGGCTGAGTGAGAAGAAGAAGGCACTTCCGGCATCCTAGTGGAGAGGACTGACTGAGATAAAGTGTACAAGACACTTAGCATAGCTCCTGCCAAGTGGACTCACAGGCACTTACATTTAATGAACACGTAGTAAGTGCCAGACGTGGATTAAGCACTTCGCCCGTATTAATTCACTCGATCTTCTAAACAGCCTTCCGATGGAGATGATGTTGTTATAGTATCTGCTTAAGCAAAGAAACAAAGAGACAGGCACTCAACTGGTAACCACTAAAGCCGGGATGGAATGCTGTACACCTAGCCTTAGCCCTCTATTGCGTCCTGAGACGTGTGAGCGGTAGAGGCAGCTGTGGCTGGCATTAGTACTATTTCCATTTCCTTGGATAATTGCGGCTCTTCTGCCTCAGTCCAGAGATGGTGGCTGTCCCATCATCTAGTCCATGGGACACAACCTAGAGCAGCAGATGACCTTGGGGCAGGAGTTTAGTGTTCTGTGTTCTTACCCTATTCCTGAGACTCACTTGCTGTGCGATCATGGGACAGTGATCTCCCCTCTCTGAGCCTTTTCATCTATCTGTGTAATGAAAGTGGGAATTTTCAGCTCTCGTCCTGCGGTCGGGGAAGGCCTTAGGGTATGTTTGGATGGGCTTCTGTCGAAAGTACCGCTCGAGTGAGAGACTGAAGGGAGAGATGTTCGACTCCAGCTCCCCTAGATGTGGCACTGAAGTGACTTCTGAGCAAAGGCTGTAAAGTTCTCAACTGCAAGGAGCAGGTGGCTGAGCCTACGCCGAGTACACACCTGCCGAAAGCAGGCCTCACCTGGCTGCTGAACAACACGGTGAGCATCGCGCGGTGCTCACAAAGGCAGCCCTACTTTGCCAGATGTCTCTCAGTAAGCCAGGAGCCTGAATTTCTTTTTCATCCTGGAATCCAGAGCCTTGTGAATGAATTTTTCATGGAAGTTCCTTCGTGGTTTTCCTAGAGCACCCAGGAAGGATATGATCGTAGGAAGCACACCTGTAGGCTGAATTGGGCCAAGTCCGCCATCTCTGCATCCTAAGCACTGCCTCTCAGGAGAGTCCTAGGGGATGAGCCTGAGTTGGCCCATCCATGCCAACTGCAAAGCTTGAGGGCTGGGCACCACTCTCTTCCTGTCCCAAGGTCACAAATGATGCTCAACGACTGGGGTTGGGGGACACGTGTCACTCTTACATGTCTGTCTCTTTTGTTCTGTGCTGGGAATCAAACTTGGGCCCTACACTTGCTAGGCAAGCACTTCATCACTGAGCTCTGTCACAGCGTAGGGTTCATTTTTTTTTTTCCTCACATTAGTTTATTGGTTTCTTGTCATATAAAGAGTACTTAAACATGGTTGGTGTGAAGACATATAAAGTAGAAAATACATAGAAAGAACGACCCATCCTCCTTACTAGGAATGAAGCAGCAGTTCCCCATGTCCCTCTAGAACACACCCATCTTCCTTTGCAGGCTCAGCGCATAGTCTGCACATTTTACCCTGTAGTTTTATTTAATGTGTCTCAGACATATTTCTATATCACCTCAGACAAATCCATCTCTTCATCTTTTACTGCCCTATAACAAGCCGTTTTATGGATTTACTGCCATTTATTCTATCAATCCCCATGACCAGACTCTTTGGGAAAATCTAGGTTTTGGTTTTTTTTATTCTATAGGTTATGTGGCGAAGAAGAAGCCCGTCTGTTTGGCGTTTTTGTGTTCTTTCATGTCTGTAGCTTAGGAGATAGTATGTGCTTGTCGGGTGAAGTGCTACACACGTGTCATCCCAGAATTACGAAGGAAGGAAGAAGCAAGAGTATTGAGGTTATCTGTGGCGACATAGTGAATTTGAGGCCAGCCTGGGATACCTGAGATCGATCTCTCTCTCTCTCTCTTCAGAGACAGGGTTTCTCTGTGCAGCCCTGGCTGTCCTGGAACTCACTCTGTAAACCAGGCTGGCCTCGAACTCAGAAATCCGCCTACCTCTGCCTCCCAAGTGCTGGGATTAAAGGCGTGTGCCACCACCACCCAAGTGATTTTTTTTTCCTCAAAAAACAAAAACAAAAACAAAAACAAAAACAACCCAAACACCTGTATTGAGGAGGGGCTCAGTGCCAAGACCGATGTCCTGAGTTGAGTCCTGGCGACCCACATGTTGAAGGAGAGGATGCCAAATCTCCATGTGGTTCTCCGACCTCCACTCACATGGTGTGGCACAAGCAGATGGCACACACACACTCACACAAGTAAGTAAATAACTGAAATAAAATCATTTTTTAAATGATGAATAGAGACAATATGCGCATTTTAAATAGTGGTCACTGACGTTCATGGAGATAGGAAAAGTGATACATGAACCTAAAATACCTTTTTCCTAGTTTGAGTTAAATATCACTGGGCAGGAATCAGATGGAGCTGAATCCCAATAAGAGCTGAAGCTGTGAGTGAAGTGTGCTGGTGTTCTTGACGCCATTCCTCAGCATCTGTGCAGCTTTTCCCTACATTGAAAATAATTTCCAAATTAAAAGTCTTAACCAATTATTTTAATAAAGCAGCCAGAAAATCAAATTTGGGGTTAACATGGTTTACTTGAAATCCTATATTATTAATTACAATATAGTTGATCCTACTATTTAAAGTCTTTTCTACTATAGTTTTTTTTTTTCTTTTTAAATTATAGGGCTGGAGGAAGGCTCCGTAGTTAACAGAGCTTGCTGTTCTTGCAGAGAATCCGAATTCTGTTCTCAGAACCCACGCTGTCACTCATAACTGCTGTAATACCAGCTATGGGGATTTGATGCCCTTGGCTGGGCTCCGGGCATACTGTACTCACACACACACACACACACACACACACACACACACACGCACACGCACACGCACACGCACACGCACACACACACACATGCATGCTTCCACTTTAGAAATGATATATCAATGATATCGACTCATGGGATAAAATGGTATAAATATTTAAGGGAGTGAATTACCGGCTACATCTGCCTACCACCTCTAACTCTCAGCAATCCTCCTGCCGCAGCCTTCCAAGTGCTTGAAATCCAGGATAGCATCACCATAGCAGGGCCTGTTTATGCATTTTGAATCAGTCTGAGGTCCTTCACCAGCCCACTGACAAAGCTCTTTCTTTCAGATATTTTTACCCATGAGCCCCATATTCAGCACAAGCACTTCTTTTTCAAATTATAATGTCTGGTTAATTAAAGTAACCTAGTTTATTGTGCAAAATATAGATAATCTATAAACAAAAGAGAAAGATGTCAAGTCACCTGACCCTCCCCCCTATATCCCCACGTTGAAGCCAGCAGTATTGTGGCATATGCTTTGGCTGGTTGCCGTATATGCTGCCACATGTCTGGGAATGTCTGGGTGAGGGCTAATCCAATGACCCTGAGCTTTTGCCTGCCTTCTTGACTTCTATTCTTCTGACTCATTGTTCTGGTGAGACTTGTCCTTCCATCTTGAACATTTTTTTGTAAAACTTGGAAGTAGAGGATCACTCAAATGAATGTTATTTGTCATGCCTGTGAAGTCGGTGGGAGGATGGATGGTCAGGAAAGGCTTCCTGGAGGAGGTGGCACTGGAGCAAAGACTGGATGGCTGACTGGAAGTCTTTAAGATAGAAAAGGAGAGATCGATGTTTAGGGATAGGGAATACCTAAGCAAAGCCCTGGAGGTCAAAGTACACCTGGGTTGACAAAGCCTGCATAAGGTTTGATGGTACAAGGATTTGGAATAGGGAGGAAGAAAGCTTTTAGATGAATCTAAGGGACTTGGGTATTGGCCTGAATATAGAGGAAGAATGTAATCCCTGAGCAAAAGGAGGCTGTCACAGTCATGACCAAGAATTGCGTTTTGGGATGAGAGAGGCAGCAGAAGACCAGTTTCCCCTGACATGACCATTTTAGGCAGACACCCTAAAAACTTCTGTCCCGCTCTTCCTGTCAACCCAGAGCTACTCACTTCTGAAATGGTCATCTGAGTCTTTTTGGCAGTCATGGGGGGGAGGGGGTCTCAGCTGGTGGATGTGGCCTCTGAGCCTCAGAGCTCCTAGTACCAGGACCATTAACAATTTGATGGAAATGATTTTGGAAAACTTGCATTAGAAAAATCTGCATCTGCTTCCCATGGCCTGTTTAAAGAGAAAAAAAATTACCAAACAGAATCGTGGGAACCCACATAATATCAGAAGCCAGCAGATGGTGTCATTGTGCAGACCACAGGTGGGTTGGTGGGGGCTTCCTCATCTAATTATCCCAGCTCAGTGGCCTCAGCAGCTCCTCGGAGACCAGCTACCTTCCACCTGTACATTTGGAGAAGCCAAGGTGCTCAGAAGAAACAAGATGGTCCATGTATTTTTTCAAATTATCAGGCCAACACATTCTTCTCATGAAAACCAGAGTGTCCGGGGTCAGATGGTCATCAGAGGCTCTTCCAACCTGAGTCTTATCCTTGAGAGCCATGGCCCCCGGGGGCCATCCAAAGTTGCCATATCTGTAACCCAAGTCAATCAGTGCTCCTTAGGCCAGGACCTCTGTTTCCTTCTGTTACCACTTATGTTTATCCATGCAAGAGATGCAAGAAAATCCATCAACTGAAGTGCTCTTGAGTGGAATGGTTTCCATGCAGCATTAATAATGTTGACTTGTTGATGATTCTTCACTTTCCAACTTGGAAAGAAAATTCCCCAAAATGCAAACAAGGAGGGACTGTGTGTGTGTGTGTGTGTGTGTGTGTGTGTGTGTGTGTGTGTCTGTGTGTCTGTGTGTGTACATGTGTTTGTGATCTTTTGTGACTGAGACCTAATTAAAAACACAGTCAACAATGCACTTGTACACTCAAGTTCTCAGTCTGGTCATAGTGGCTGGGAGGTTGGACAGCCACTATGCAGGTTCCTAGGTGTTTGAGAGCGCCCAGCTCTGCCTGTGAATTCCAGCCTTCTTTCCTGTGAGATGAGTACTCTTGTAAGCTTGTATGCTTTCTCTGAAACTTGGTTTTTCGGCTGGAAAGTGGGCATGTGGCCCTATCTATCTCTGTGGGTGTGAGTACTTGCCGAGATGGTGCCTAGTGAACACTTAGCCTGAATGCAATCAATGGCAGCTGTCACTTCTATTGTGGCTCAGCATAAGAGGGTATGCTCACATTTCACCTTGAGGAATCAGGATGTGCCTGGATCCACCCACAAAGATACATCAGAGCTGATACAAGAGACCAAAAAAGAACTCTCTGGAAATCCAGTCTATGAGGGCATTGTAAGAGTGGAAAGAGATGTAGACATAGCCCAGCCCGTGGTTGGGTTCACTGTGAAGGAATGAGCATAAGGAATCAGAGCTGCTGGGCCAGGCCTGAGGAGTTGAGTGCTAAGACTGTAGCTAGAAGACTGGGAAGGAAGTGCAGAAGGGGGCAGATAAAGTCAGGCAGGCCCCACAGCCAAGGCCTGGAATGAGAGAGCAGCTTCAAGCAATTCTGAGTGTACTACAGTGGTTTCTGCAACATCCCCGGGTTCAGCAGACATCTCTCTTGTGGCTTTGAGGACACTGAAGACCTCGACCCACTTATTAACCTTGACCACAGTGACCAAACAAAAGCAGGCTTTCTATTGTTCTTTGTTTAAAATAAAATCACTATTTATTTATTGTGTGCATGCACCATGGACATGGGGAGCCCAGAAGAGTCAGTTCTCTCCTTCTGCCACATGGGTCCCAGGGATCCTACTCAGATCGTCAGGTTTCACAGCAAGCACTTTAACTCACTAAGCCTTCTCTCACTGCCCCCTTGCATGGCTCTTTCTGGCAAGGAGGTCTTGGGCAGAAAGCCTGGGACTTTCTGCAGGCTGGGACTGCATCAATACAACAGGAGATGCAAAAGGTGTGTCAGGTCCTTCATAGACCAATTTGTACTAGAACAGAGCCGGCTATCACAGCGGCTGTCTGTGATGGGCTGGCTGTATTATGCATGACATTCATTTGCTGATTTGCATTTTCTTCACCTCTTAAAAAATGAAAGGCGAGAGCAAATAAACGATGAAGGAAGAGAAACAGAACGCCTAATAAATGACTAGGCAGCAGGGAATTGAGGGCTGGGTACAGCTAGAGAGGCAGTGGGGATGAGAGGGCTGGGTACAGCTGGAGAGGCAGCACAGGTTCTGTTCAAGAGACACAACAGCCTTTGTGGCTCTTCCTTTCCCTGGGGAGAAGGAGCAGAAGGGTACAGCCACACTCAAGTTCTTCCCACACTCTATGTGAACCTAGCCAGGTTCATACTCAATTTCTCCAAGCCCTATCTGAACAGTGGGTATCTTGGTTTGCGTTCTGTTGCTAGGATAAACCATGAGCTACACTCCATCACTGACAAAAGCCCAAAGCAGAAACTGAAGTAGAGGCCACAGAAGAACATTGCATTCTGGCTCTCTCCCAAGCTCATGTTCTGCTACCATTCTTATACAACCTAGGCCTGCCTGCCTAGGGATGGTATCACCTACAGTGGGCTGGATCCTCCTACATCAGTCAGCAGTCAAGAAGGATGATCCTGCTAACATGTCTGCAGGGCAATCTAATGGAGGTAGTTCTTCCCCTGAGGTTCCCTTTTGCCAGCTGTGTCAAGTTGACAGAGAAGATTAGCCATTGCAGTGTGGCATTGTGGTACCTGGCTTGCTTGCCTTAAAGTATTCTTGAGAGGTAGGTCTTAGTCATGTAGATTAGATATGATTTAACACTTTAAAATATCCTCTGCTGGGCAGTGGTGGTGCACACCTTTAATCCCAGCACTTGGGAGGCAAAGGCAGGCAGATTTCTGAGTTCGAGGCCAGCTTGGTCTACAGAGTGAGTGCCAGGACAGCCAGAGCTACACAGAGAAACCTTGTCTTGAAAAACAAAAGAAAAAAAAGAAAAGAAAAAAGAAAACTGAAACTCAACCAAGGACAATACTTCAGGGATCAATAAAAGGACTTGCTTTTAGCATAATTCACTGACCTCCTGAACTCGGACCCTTGTACCCCTTAGAGACAACCTGGGATGAAATGTGCAGTAGTTATGGTTAGAGGTCTGAGATAGAATCCTAAACCTGTCACCCACGAGCTATGTATGTGGTCTTAAGTACGTCACTTGTCCCTCTGAGCCTCAGTTTCCCATAGGTCAGATGGGGACAATAGTCCTCAAATTATATAGCACCAGTCAAGGAATTAACTAAAATAGACAAGCAGCTGGTTCCTAGTACATAATAATGAGCAGTGGTTTCAGTCTCTTTCCTGCCCTGACATCTAAACATAAGCATTTACCCCAACTCCTTGGTAAACCAGAGCCTGCTTCACTGAATTATAGAGACTAATGACAGTAAAATAATATCATTTGGAAGTTATTTTTATGAGCTGCAAGAAAATTTAGAAACATTTACCCTGAGAGCTGTCTTTTTCTTTCTCTCACACAGTCAAGGCATTTTTAATTTACTACAAATATTAAGTCAACCCTTCCTCAAAATATACCACAGAGTGAATCTGGATGAGGACCAGCACATACAGGCATTAACAGACCGACATTCTTGCAGCAGTAAAGTAAACACCCAAACACAGAGGTCTGCGTGACCATCGGACATACACGGTCATCAGCATCAATTCATCTAACCACACAGCTTGAAACATGGGTGCTTGCAATCTTTACCTTCCACCAAGAGTTTTCAAAACTTGTTTAGTGGGTCCAGATCCATTTTACTTTCAAGATTCCATAGAAGGAGCGAGAGGCAGCAGGATGGGACATAAGGAGGGCCTTGAGCTAAGTAGGACTAGAGTTGTCTCCTCACCTGCACAAGAGCATCTTCGTGCGTGCGTGCGTGCGTGCGTGCATGCGTGCGTGCATGTGTGTGTGTGTGTGTGCATGCGTGTGTGCATGTATGTGTGTGTGTGTATGTGTATGTGTATGCATGTGTATAGAGGTGTACATGGGTGCGCTTGTCCAGGAGTGCACGTGTGGAGGTCAGAGTCAATGATGGTGCTTTCCCTCCATTGCCCCCCACCTTACTTTATGAGGCAGGCCCTCTCACTGAGCCCGGAGCTCACCATGTTAACTGAACTATCTGGCAGTGAGCACTTTACCTATTTTCTGACCCCTTTACTTTCCCAATAAACTTACAGGTTAACAGCTCAAGAAGTGTCAACCTGTGGCTCATCAATCATGTTCTGAGAGGTTGGGGAAGGATATCCGCTCCTTCTACAGCCTGTTGGGCACAGAGAGTTATTTCACAACTTGGACATAACATTACATGGGGCCATCAGCGAAAAGCCATAGTCATTAAAGGACTGCATATGTTTTTCCTCATTGCTGGGACCTGTTCATGGGACCATTCTCGCCCTAGTGACCTCCTGATACACCTTGAGCAGGCACTTGCTAGTCAGACATACTCCTACCCCAGGGTTTGGCACTCTGTTGCTGCACTGCAGTCTGAAAATAGAGACACAAGCTGGGTCTCCTCTTCTCAGGGAAGCCACCCTTGACCATTCTGTTTTAGCTGCAAACCATACCCCTTCCTCTCTGGCATTTCAGTTCTATTCCCTTAGCTCTACTGTCCCTTCCTTTTCCTTTCTTTTCTTTTTTAATAGACGTCTATTAGCTCATTGAGCATATCATTTTCTTACTGAGTTTATTGTGTTCTGCTCATCCCTAGCTGCATGGGCATGACTCCCATAATTTCACTTCCCTGAAGCTTAGAGACCTTTGCCTCTTTTATCCACAAACATGTTCCAAGTGTTAGGGCTGAGAATGTGGCTCAGTTGGTAGAGTGCTTAGCTAGTATGCACAGAGTCATGTGTTCTCTCCTCAGTAGTGCACAAACTGGCATGGTGGCTCATTCCTATAATCACAGCACTGGGGAGGTAGAGGCAGGAGGATCAAAAGTTTGAGATCATCAGTGGGTACATATGAAGTTCAAAACCTTTTAAGACTGGAGACTCTGTTTAAAAATAGATGTTACAAATGTCTAAAGAACTCTGGATACAGGATAGATAAATGCCCATTTGTAGGATGGATGGATGGATGCATGGATGTATGGACAGACAGACTAAATGGACAGACAGACAGACAGACAGACTAAAAGGACAGACAGACAGAAGGAGAGATGGATATATGAATGGGCAATACAAGAGCCATGAACTTGAAACATGCTTGATGTTTCTCTTTGGGAATATTTGGCTTCCATCTACTTAAACACTGCAGGCACCTGCTCATAACTGAGCAGGCTCACTCTTGCTGCCCCAGGCAGCTACATTGGTCACTGTGGCCTCTGGGGAGCCATAAGACACAAGTGAGTGACTCTTTTGCTCTTGGGTTTCTGGAAGGTGCCCTGTTCTCCATTTACTCAGTTTCTGCTTCCTAGAAATATTCTTTACAAATAAACTTATAAAAGAGAGAGGAGGAGAGGAGCTACTAGCTGGACACAAAATCCTCTATCTCTGATCATTATGTCTGGCACACACACACATACACACAAGCATATACACACACACACATATACACAAGCATACACACACACACACACACACACACACACACACACACACACACTTGAGAAATAAAATTTCACCCAACTGGAGAAAAGCTAACTCCATGTGAACTCTAACATCTTGTTGTGAAATGCTGCAAAGAGATTTTTTTTAAGTCCACATTTGAAGCTGTTCAACTACAAATGTTTCAGCCCCTCCCATTGTCTATGATTCCCCAACTACTATTCACTAGCATTCCTGCAGAGCAGAGGGATTCCAGCCTATACCTTCTCTTTATTGTGATGAAATTTTAATAGTAAAAATACTCTACAGAACAGCTAAAGAAGTTGGTGTGACATGAAGCTGACATTTTTATAGACATGCAAATAAACATTCATTCTATTTCTGTCTTTTTCTTTTTGTATTTTGGGACCAGTATATTTTCAGGTCCTATTTTTTATGTGTATATGTATATATGTATATATGCATATATGTGTGTGTTATGTTATTGTAGGTTATTGAAAGCCTCCTTGGTCCCACAGCCTGGATTGGAAGTGGCTGGTAGATAAGCTCACTATGCTGGGGAACACTTGGGAAAGCAGAAAGACTGGGTCCTGCCAGAAGCTCACTGTTGAGGACTTTTAACAAACCTCTGATTATCTCAGCCTGAATTGCCCTATCTCTAAGATGGGGATTATGGCTCTGAATCCAGGTGATGGGAGGAATCCTGTCAAAAACATTCTTTGTTTCCTTCTGCACCAGAGGGAGCCTAACAGACTCTGCATGGCTCTTAGACTTGCAGGGCTGAGTTTTCCCAGCTGCTCCCAGGTCTGTTCTGCTCACTGTTTGCCTGAGTTGAGTAAGTCTGGCCAATACTTTGACCCTCATGTTGATTACCTGAAGGGATGGCAAGACCAAAATCCCTGATAGCCTACTATGTGCAAGGTGTTCTTAGCACACTGCGCTATTCACTTCACAGATGCTTGTGTGCCCAAGTCTCTCTGTCTTCACCTTCTCCTGCTAGAGCATCTCCCACTGCTGTCCTCATCCGTCCTTCCTACTTGCTCTTCCTCCTCATCTCACCCATCAGTCATTTGGCCCAGTACAACTTCAACAAGGATTTTCTCTCCACCTATGTGACTATTGTGCCCCCTTCCCTGGATGGAACATCTCTAAACCTGCCTTCGTGTATTCAGGGTTTTCCTCCCCATTCTATCCTTTGCTAAGGCATCACAGTGCTTTTCATTATTACTTTTGCATGGCTTGGTTTTGTTTTGTTTGAGACAATCAACTGTAACCCAGGCTGACCTGAAATAGCTAGGTAGCCAAGGCTGGCCTTGAACTTATGGTCCCTTCTGCCTCCACCTTCCAAGTACTTAGATCACAAGTGTGTAAGAACACTATGCCCGGCCAGAGCATTTTTGTTTTTGTTTTTGTTTTTGTTTTTTCAAGACAGGGTTTCTTTGTGTAGTCCTGGCTGTCCTGGAACTCACTCTGTAGACCAGGCTGGCCTCGAACTCAGAAAGCCACCTGCCTCTGCCTCCCAAGTGCTGAGGTTAAAGGCATGTGCCACCACTCTCCGGCAGAGCATATTTTAAAGTGTTAAATCAGACCAGTTTGTGCCTCCAGCCCTTCCATTCATGCCAAGATGTATCTCCCCAGCTTCCTAATAGGCATGCATGACCCAGTGTCCATCTTGGCTGCACAGCAGGCTGCCTCGGCTCCTCCCAGTTTCTTTGCACCCTTGCCCACATCACCAGCACTCTCCTACTTCTCACACAGAACAGTCTTCAGCTTTGGTCCCAGCTCCACCGTCACATCCTGGGGAGCCTTCTAGATCTTTCACTAACACATTTCTGTTCTGCCATTCTTAAGGCTCAATTCTGTGCTTCCTGCAGAGCCAGGAACCTGTTCAGTCACATGCATGCTTTGTTGCATTACTGAGGTGGTGTCTCCAAAGCTAGGCACTGCAGGAGGGCAGAGTCTGTTATTGTGAGCCCTCCCTGATAAACACACAGGGCCTGGGGCTCCTGGCAAGTTCAGCAGCAGTTGTTGGATGAAGGACAGCTCCCTATTGGTTCAGTATGGAAGCAGATGTTCTTCGGATGATGAGCTGAAGTCCTGGCCCCTTTAGGATCTTGGTGGCCTCCTCTGGACTCCCTAAGAAACTTACTTTGCTTTAATTGATCTTTTCCTTGTCTCTCCCTTTAGATTATGAGCCTCTCAAATACAGATGTCATGTGTGCTGGCATCTAGTCTTGTGAAACCTTTGACAGATCAGTAGAACTCCTAAAGACAGAGCAGGATTCCAGACAGGATCTGGTTGAGAAGCTTCATGATCCCCGAGACGGTATCAGATGGGTAGAATTCTGAACTATGTTAGCATAGTTATTGCATTATTGTCATCATAGGACAAACTACATTAATGCCCCACTCTCATGATACACATGATGTATTTGTCATGTGACTGAGGTCCAGAATGTTTCAAGGAGAGTCTTAAGGTCCCATAGTAATGGAGTCAAGATCAGAACTCAGAGCTACTCCTTGTCTTGTTCACTTTCTGCTCTTCAGGCATTACTTTGCTTCTCTCCAACCCCATGTTCTTACAGGAGCAAAGAGGCTGAGGTGGTGAGAGAGCCAGGGTGAGCGGCAGGACTCTGGAAGTGGTCATTGACTCTGAAAGTCATGTGCAGGAAGCAGAGTCTCATAAAGCAAGAGTCATCGTGGAGCAGAGAGTGTCACAGGGTAGGGAAGTGTGGCCAGAATAAGTCACTCTTTCAAAATGAGAGTCACTAAGTTCTTGTGTACCATTAGGGAGCACAGATGTTCATTTCATGACAAAGCAGATGAGTCCTTGGTTCTTTGTGTGCATGTGTGTGGCGGGGGTGGAGGGGGAGGTTCGCCCTTAAACCCGTTAGTGAAAACCTTTCCTTCTAAGGAAAACAGGAAAAAAAATCCCATTTAATGCCTGTTGTGCCAGGCACTGGGTTAAGCATTTTATGTGTTTATTCATGTAAACAATGGTCTCATTACCTTGACTGAAAAAGACCTCCCAATGTGTAAATGATGTCATAGGCTTCCTGCGAGCCTCCCTTTCCACTCTGGTTGACCACATAGGTTTCTCAAGTCAGTCTAGGACACCTAGCTTGCCTTTCCAGTGTGTATGATAGACAGGACACCAATGTCGTCACATATAGAGAGTGTAAAGCCAATATCATGGTTTTTCATTCCTGTCGAGGACAAGACCCCAGGTGTCTGCTCTCATGCAAGCATCTGCCCCAAGGGAATCATTAGTACCTTCACACCACCCCAGGTCATCCCTGAAGGGTGGTTGGCACAAAGAACATAAAGATGGTCTGATGTCCTCAGCACTAGGCTTAGCCCAGCAGTATGCAGCATCATTCCCATTTTATCAACTTGTAGAAGTAGGGTGGTGTGATCGGGGCTCCCAGGAGATCATTCCATCCATCTCTTTCATGTTGCACATGAAGAAACAGGTCATAGAGGTTATGGTTTGACTTTTCTGAAGCCACACATCATTTCTATGATGGAACTTCAATGAGAACCCAGCTCTCTAACTCTTGGCTGGGGTGGTCCTTTAGCTAGAGCAGTGGTTCTCAACTTGTGGGCCATGACTCCCTTGAGGTTGCATATGAGCTGTTTACATTATGATTTGTAAGAGTAGCAAAATTCCAGTTATGAAGTAGCAATGGAATAATTTTATGGTTGGTGGTTGGGAGGGGCCACCACAACACGAGAAACTGTATTAAAGGGTCACAGCATTAGGAAG
>JADRCD010233331.1:0-14914 GCA_019843815.1 Montemys delectorum | reverse complement strand
GGGGGGTCTCAGTTGGGGGGTCTCAGTGGAGGGTCTCAGTAGGGGGGTCTCAGTTGGGGGGGTCTCAGTGGAGGGTCTCAGTAGGGGGGGGTCTCAGTTGGGGGTCTCAGTGGAGGGTTTCTGTAGGGGGCAGTCTGGCTGCAGCTGTCAGGGAAGAGAAAGCGGTGGTAGCTGGTTTTGTGCACACCACCCCTACCTGCACTTGAACCAGAGGAAGGCTTTGCCTTCCGGTTACCATGAGTCTGAGGCACAGGTGTCTGTGTTAATACTACAGCTCAGTAGCGCACCCAGCAACGTGTCAAGTCCATCAGACCACACAGCTCACTGCCAGGAGCAGATGGAAGAGTCGCTGAGTCAGGCAGGCAGGTAACAGCTGCACAGACATCCCACCCAGCACATAGTCTAACCCACCTCCAACTGCTGTGCGCTTTTTGGCAAAGGCACCTCTTGCCTCCGTAATGTTGAGGATTCGGAAGCAAGACACTAAACTGGGACCAAATGTGGCTTCCTCTTTTCCAGCACAGAAACACATTCCTCATTTCAGAGACAATATCTCATAAGTGTGCAGAGAGGGTCAGACAGCCTTCCTTTGGCCTCAAACCGTAAGACTCTCAGACTTTTCAGAGATGCTATCAGAAATGACCCGATTTTCAGTCAAAAACACCCATCTTGGACTGGGACCGTAGTTCAGTAGTAGAGTGTTCGCCGAACATGTAAGAGGCACTGGGTTCAAATCCTACCATCATAAGAAATTCAATAATTATAGCTTCATGGACAAATCATTTCTGAGTAGATAATCAATTTTGAGCCCAAATTAGATGTTCTTGTGGCAATCAAATACACTGACCAGGGAAGACTCAGAAGGGGTTGAAAGGACCTCCAAGATTAATGTAAATGATTTCAGTTTTTAAAATGTCTCCGCTAGGCATGGTGCCACAAACACACATCTTTAATCCCAGCATTCCGCAGGCAGATTTCTTTCTTCAAGGACAGCCTAGTCTACAAAGAAAGTTCTAGGACAGACAGAGCTATATAGTAAGACCCTATCTGGAAAAATCACTTTTCTATCTTTATTTATTTATTTATTTATTTATTTATTTATTTTGGTGGTGTCTGCTTGGCTGGAGAGATGGCTTAGTCACCTCTGTTCAATCCCGAGAACCCATTTTAAAGCACCAGGTGTTGACATATAAACATGTAATCCCAGTGCTGAGCAGACATAGACTCTCCCAGGGGAAACCTAACCTACTTGGCCAGTGAGAGGCTCTGTCTCACAGAAAGGGCAGGGACATGGGAAAGAGGTTGAAGAGGTGGCTCAGCAGTTAAGAGCACTGGTTTCTCTTCCAGAGGACCCTGATTCAGTTCCCAGCATCCACATGGTGGCTCATAACCATCTGTGACTCCAGTTCCTGTGGATAGGATGCCCTCTTCTGGTCTCCTTAGGTACTGCGTACATTTGGTACACAGACATACTTGCAGGCAAAACACACCTAACAGATAAAATAAATCCAAGGAAGGAAGGAAGGAAGAAAGGAAGGAAGGAGGGAGGGAGAGGGAGGGAGGGAGGGAGGGAGGGAGGGAAGGAAGGAAGGAAGAAGGAAGGAAGGAAGGAAAAAGAGGGAGGGAGAGAAGGAGACAGAGAAGGAGAGATCGATGGTACCTAAGGAATGACATTTTAAAGTTGACCTCTGGCCTCTACGTGTACTCACTTACATATGTACATTCTCCCACACATGAACATGCACACAAACACACACACATACAAATAAAAAAAAAACTAAAAAGTTTCTGTTCAGCCTACCCCAACATCTTACTAGAAACTTCTTCACAGATGTACTAACCAATGCTCAAAGAAGCAATCGCTCTGGAGTCAAGTCGCTCAAATTCAAATCTGACTGCCTTTGACAAGCTGTATGACTTAGGGCGAGCTCCTTAACCACTCTGAGCCCCTAAGAGACAAGACAATTGCTTCATTGGGTTGTGAGGACACAGGAAGCTGATTCTCAGTTCACAGAACTGAGTTCAGAGCCTGGCACACAGCAAACCTTTGACAATTGGAGACACACTGATTCAGGTGAGAGTGTGGGCTCCATGTTTAACATGTACCAGCCAGGATACTTTACTTTGGCCCATGAAATCAGAACCACCTCCAGTGCTGGTGGGGATGTAATTTAGTACAGCCGTTAAGAGTGTGGAGGGTCCTTAAGGAATTAAAATCAGCCAGGCAGTGGTGGTGCACGCCTTTAATCCCAGCACTTGGGAGGCAGAGGCAGGTGGATTTCTGACTTCAAGGCCAGCCTGGTCTACAGAGTGAGTTCCAGGACAGCCAGGGCTACACAGAGAAACCCTGTCTCAAAAAAAAAGAAAAAAGGAAAGAAAGAAAGAAAGAAAGAAAGAAAGAAAGAAAGAAAAAGAAATTAAAAGCAGAGCCGTCTCACAATGCAGCCATGTCAGCCCTGGGTATGCACACAAAGGAGCCCACACACACCACCGATGCCTGATTGCCCATGTCTGCTGCAGACCTGCTCACAGTAGGTGGGATATGGAAGGATTCAGGCCAGTGCTCACTAGAAGGTGAGTCAGTGAGAAAATGTGGTATGCCTACATAACACAATCATGGCACTTGCATGGTAATAGACAGAATCGGGGAGGGGACTGCAGTGTTAAGTGAAATAAGCCAAACTCAGGATGATCAACATGTTCTTTTGTCTAATGTGTGAAATCTGTAGGGAGAGGAGAGAGGGCCATGAAGGCAAAAGGAATCAATTAGGGATATGGGTAGGGAAAGGAGTCGTGGGAGGATGTGCATGCAATAGAGCACCTTGCTTTGTACAATTTTTTAAATCAAAATAAATTTAAAAAACCCAAACCTCATGTTTAAACCTAGCCCCCAGCCTATTGAACTGTGGATCTTAAATGGCAGGCATGAAAAGCACCGCCATCAGCTCTCAGTCCTGAGTTCTTGTCAGCTTCCATGTGACAATAGTAAGAGTGTGTCTCCCTCACATTCTGTGGCCGTGTGGGGTCACACAGCAAGGCAGTCAGCAATGAGCTCCAACAGCTAAAGAACTAGTGTGGACGCTAAGGAAGGGCCTCAAAAAACCAAAGCTAAAGTGGTCCCAGTTATCTAAGCCCTAAGTGTTCACACAAAGGAATCCATATGTGAATCCTCTCTTAGCAGCTTGGTGACAATCAGCGCTGGGTCCCAGAGTGGCCACAGTTAGCAAGCAAAAGCAGAGACATAACCAGGTGAATGTGAATCTAAGCGGGCAATGAGCATGAATTCAGTGAAAGCAGGCCTTCAATACTGCATGGAAGATGTTCTTATTAGAAAGGTGTTCATGGTGCCAACAAGATGGACAGGCCAGTAAGGGGCTTGCCATCAAGCCTGATAGCCAGAGTTCAATCCCTAGGACCCATCATGCTAGATGGTAAGAATTCACCCACTCCTGAAAGTTGTTCTCTGATCCCACATGGTTGAGGCATGTGGGTTGTGCCACAAAGGTACTGTCTTAGTTAAGGTTTTACTGCTGTGAACAGACACCATGACCATGGCAAAAGTCTTATAAAGGACAACATTTAACCTGACTTACAGGTTCAGAGGTTCAGCCCATTATCATCAAGGCAGGAGCATGGCAGCATCCAGGCAGGCATGGTGCAGGAGGGGCTGAGAGTTCTACATCTTCATCTGAAGGCTGCTAGCAGAATGGCTTCCAGGCAGCTAGGACTAGGGTGGCCCATGCCCACAGTGACACACCTACTCCAACAAGGCCACACCCTCTAATAGTGCCACACTGTGGGCCAAACATATACAAAGTATCACAGGTACACATAAACAAATAGGTACACATAAGTAAGGAGATAATAAATGTGAATTTTTTTTTAACAGCTGGTGAAACAGCTCAGCAGGTGATATGAACTGTCACACAAGCCCGGCAATTTGAGCTTGACTCTCAGAACCCTTGTAAAGGTGGAAGGTGAAAACTGACCCCGTGAAGCCGCCCTCTGACCTCCACATGTGCCATATCACATGTGTGTCCACATCTCTCACATGTACATGCACACAGACATATAGCATGCACATACATGTGTCATCACAATACTACATAAAATTCTAAAAAGAATGATGCTTGGGAGGACTAGAGATGGCCCAGGAGGTTGAGTGCTTGCAGTGTAGGCATGAGGACCGGAGTCTGGATCTCTGGCATCCTTGTACAAGCAAGGCGTGGTGGTGCACTCATTTCTGGGGGTAGGAAGACAGGGGATCTCCGGAGATCCCAGCTAGACCAAATAGCAAGCTCTGGTTCAACAAGAGGCCCCATCACCCACTCCCCCCAAAATAAAATGGAAAGTAATGGGACAGGCCACCTGAAGTCAATATCTACCCTCTAAACATGGACACACAGAAGAGAGTGCACGTACACATATCCATCCAGGTGTGCGTGTGCACACACATGCACATACACAGTGCTCACTGCTAAGGGTGGTCACAGGTATCAACTGACAGTGAGGGATGAAAGTGATACTCCAGTGTGCGATTTCACAGAACTGTGGCTCCCCACACTAACTCGCAGACTGCACATCCCAAAAAGCAGGAAGACACAATCCTGAATGTGTCTGCCACAAAGAAATGTTCAATAACACATGAGATGTAACTCTTCCCTGATCTGAACATTAGCAATACATACGTGTACTTCAACATCATGCTTATAGGAGCCGTTTCTACGTGTCAGTAAAAATGCACAATTAGATGCATGTGATTTCACATGCCAATAGAAAAGGTAAAGATATATGTCTGGATTTTAGATAATTGCTATATATCCAAATTTTGGATTTTACCCTGCAATGCTACCCAGAAATAGACAACTCAAGCTCCCCAATATGAGCAATACTGTAT
This sequence comes from Montemys delectorum, assembly GCA_019843815.1. Taxonomy (NCBI): domain Eukaryota; kingdom Metazoa; phylum Chordata; class Mammalia; order Rodentia; family Muridae; genus Montemys; species Montemys delectorum. The sequence continues at coordinate 10,017 of JADRCD010233331.1, read as the reverse complement.
CCCCTTACCACCACCCCCTGACCCTCACCCTCACCCCATGACCCCTGACCCCCACCCATGCCCAGAATGCTGTAGTTCCTGAGATAACAATGCTGAGGGTAACAATGGGCAGGGAAGAAGAATCATTCAGTAAAGTTCCTGATGCATAAACATGAGGCACTGAGTTCAGATGCCCAGCATCCACATAAAAAGCCAGTGCAGAAGCATACGCCTGTAACCCCAGTGCCAGGGTTAGGGCAGAAGCAGGAGGATTTCAGGAGCCTACTGGTGACCCTAGCCAATTAAGAAGCTTGTGAGACCCTGCCTCAGAGTGATAAAAGCAACCACCAGAAGTCAGCCTCTTTCCTCCAGACACACAGGACTTTGAGGCCAAGTGTGGCAGTCATACACTATGACTGTAGAATTTAGAAGGCTGAGGCAGGCGGGTCCCAAGTTCAAGATGAGCTTCAGCTACACAGTGAGACCTTGACTCTAATTTTTTTAAAAGGACTTTTGAAAGTTTCTTTTTTCCAAATTATTCATGTGGCGATCACAGAAGGAAGGAAACTCCCACATCAAGGGTGATCACTCACAAGGAGCATGACTGTGGTCCTGACAATACTCAAAGTTGTGATCCCCAAGCTTGGCCATCCCATACCCCTCCACCCCTTCCCTCTTCATCCCATAGAACCCAGAGATGCTTCTAGCATGCCTGGTATCTGACCTCCCTAACAAGGTGGGATTGTTTGGGATGTTTGACCACAGTCCCCTCTGTCTCAGTCGCACAGGGGCTGACAAGGCTCAGAAATCCAGTCTTTGTGACTCATATTCCTGACTTTCACATGACCTCTGTTTACATTCAGCCTGTCTTTAGGATATGAGAAAGCAGGTCCTGGGAGGAGGGGGGTGACAGCTCAGCCAATCAGGATGTTTGCCTCCAAGCCAAGCCTGAAAAAAATTGACTTTAATCCTTAGGACCCACATGGTAGAAGAGAGTTGTCCCACAGGTTGTCTCTAACCTCCACATACAACTTTCAATAGTTAGACCACTGTTTCCCAACCCTGTCACCTGCCTACCTTCTCTATGGCCTCTGCCATGACCACCACCACCACTACTGTGTGTTTGAAAGCAGCAATTACTATTGTTTTTGAAAACACATATGTTCAGTGGATGGAGAGATAAAGTAACAACTTCTAACCACCAACATCAGAAGGTTCACAGCCACCTGCAAGTCTAGCTTCACGGGACTCTGTTGCCCTCTTCTGGCCTCCACAGGCACCTGCACTCACATGCACATATACATAGATACACACACACACACACACACACACACACACACACACAATTTAAAAATAATTAAAATGAGTCTTTTTAAAAATAAAACCATGTGTTCAGTCTAATGTAACTGGAGCATTCTCCTCCTGGTAGCTTCTCTCTCATTCTGGGAGGGCACAAATATGACAATCTAGTTTATGTGTTTCCTAGCATAAGCTAAAGCCATTGCAGGACCATGAATACAAATATAAACAATGGGATGGGGATATGAGATGCTGAGTAATGCATGTGATGAATAAACACGAGGAGCAGGTTTGAATCCCTGGAGTGCCTATTGAGAGAAGAAAGGCAGACAGGAGAATCCCTGGAAGCTCATGGGGCAGCTAACAGGGCCTGCACAGCAGTGAACAAGAGACCCTGCCTCAAATGGAGTAGAAGGCAAGGACTGACACTTGATTTCATCCTTTGACCTCTACAGGCATGTGTTATGAGCATGCCCTCCCTTGTACAGACATGCGCACGTCACATACACACACACACACACACACACACACATACACACACACACACCACATACACACACACACACACACACACCACACACACACACACACACACACACACACCACACACACACACACACCCCACAGACTTTTTTAAATGTATGCCGGAGTAGAGGAGGTCTTCAAGGTGTCTGTTGGTGCCACCAGGTCCTATGAGTAAGGTCAGTGTCAAACTTCAAAAACCTGATCCAGGCAGGACAACAAATGACCATGGCACTTCAGGGATCGGAGTATGGATCACTCCTCTAGGAAAAGAACTGAGACCTGGGAGGTGCTTGCCAAGGGTGGAGGAAATACAGAAAGGCAATAGAGAAAGCTAGTTCTCAATAACAGCCAATACCATGTGGCCTGTTGCGGAAGTGAAGAGTGTAACAAACGTGAGAATTTCTGTTCTGATTTGTTAAGAGCCTATCTATGAACTATATATGGTAACACACACCTTTAGTCCCAACACTTTGGAGGCAGAGGCAAGTGAATCTCTGAGTTGTAGGTCAGCCTCATTTACAGAGTGAGTTTCAGGGCAGCCAGAGCTACAAAGTAAGACCTCGTCTCAAAAAAGGAAAAACAAAAACAAAACAACAACAACAAAAAAAAAAAACCAAAAAGTAAAAAGAGGGCTGGAGAGACTGCTCTTCCAGAGGTCCTGAGTTCAATTCCCAGCAACCACATGGTGGCTCACAACCATCTGTAATGGGATCTGATGCCCTCTTTCTTCTGGTGTGTCGGAAGAGAGTGACAATGTATTCACATACATAAAATAAAATAAATACGTCTTTAAAGAAAAAGAAAAAGAAAAAACATCAATGCACATATAGACATATAGTAAGCAGATATTTGTGTTTTCTTTCCTCATCATGTAATGTAGCATCAACTGATATAATATTAATATATTAAGTCAAATGACACCAAAAGGACTAATCATTTCTCAAAAAACACAGTTGGCTAGTCCAAACACATGATGTGTGTGCAGTTACATGTGGGATAGATATAGTCTTATCATGTCAGGTACAATTAGGCCTCTTACCATTTTCATTTGGAAGTTAAGCAAGGAGGAGCTGTGATTTCGTGTCAAGATGACAAAGGGTGGACTTGTGGTGGCTAATCTTGGATGTCAACTTGACTGCATCTGGAATCAACTCAAACCCAAGCACCTGGACATATCTGTGAGGGATTTTTTTTTATATTATTTAAGGTAGAAAGATCCACCCTAAATCTGGCCCCCACCTTCTGGTGGTGGCGGCTCACATAAAAGGACTTCTGCTCTTCCTTCACTTGTTTGCCCTCACTTTTAGTGGCAAGTTTGTCTATCCTGCTGCTGAGGCTCTCCTTCACTGGTGCCATAACCCACTCCTTTCAGATTCCCACACAGACTGAAGACCAGCAGCTCAGCAGCCCTCAGTGACTGTGGCAACAGAGGCATCCAGCCTTGTGGATTGAACAACTACTGGATCCTTAGCCTTCGCATCATGAGACAGCTATTAGTGGACCACTCAAGTCTGACAGCTATTTTAAGAAATCCCCTTTTAAACATGCATACACACACACACACACACACACACACACACACACACACACACACCTTAACCGCAAGTCACCTTTGTATTCCCTGTGGTCAAACGTACTAGAGTGCTCAGAACTCCAGAACCGACAAACCATGAAGGAGCAGGTAAGTTCAAGGGACAGAAGAGGCAAGTGAGCCATGCAAATGACTTGGTACAGCGATCCCACCAGAACAGAGAGCAGCTGCAGAACTCAGGTGCACTGCGCTGGCCTCCCTCTGCCTGCTCTCAAGGACAAGGCACAGAAGACAAGATCTGTTGACCAAGAGGCAGGTGGCAAGGCCTTGAGTCACGGCTTTGTGTGCAGGTCGGATATCAGACAGCAGACAGTGCAAAGAAGAAAAGAGTAGGTGAAAGAAAACCACAAAATAGGAATGGCATGTTCGTGGCTCTCTAGAAAGATCTGGACTGTTAGATCGTGTGTGTGTGTGTGTGTGTGTGTGTGTGTGTGTGTGTGTGTGTTCTCTCCTCTCTCCTCCCTCTCTCTCTCCCTCTCTCTCTTTCCTCTTCTCTTTCTCTCCCCTTCTCTCTCTCTTTCCCTGCCTCTCTCTCCCTCCCTCCCTCTCCTTCTCCCACTTCTCTCTCTCTCTCTCTCTCTCTCTCTCTCTCTCTCTCTCTCTCTCTCTCACACACACACACACACACACACACACACACACACACACACATACATACACATCATAGATTTTGCTCTTAAAGTCACTACCTATTCAAGGATAACCTTGAACTTCTGTTCTGATGCTCCTGTTTTCACCTCCAGAGTGCTGGGATTGCGGACAGGCACACAGCACTACATCCAATTTGCACAGTGCTAGGACTCGAACCCAGAACTTTGTGTATGCTAGGTGAGTGCTCTACCCTCTGAGTCATATCCCCAGCTCCAAGATATCCTTGTTCTGACCTTTAAAAAGTGGAAGAAACGCTAATCCAGGTGGCGTCCATCTGTCATCCCAGAACTAGAGAGGTTAAGAACGGATCATGAGCTGGATGTGATGCTGCGTGCCTTTAACCCCAGCACTTGGGGAGCAAAGGCAAACAGATACTGAGTTCTGGGTCAGCCTGGTCTACAGATGGAGTTCCAAGACAGCCAGAGCTACACAGAGAAACTCTGCCTCAAAAAAAACATACATACAGTGGGGCCGGAGCAAGCTGGGCCAGAGCAAGTAGGGCCAGAGCAAAAAGGGCTGGCAGAGGTCCTGAGATCAACAGCAGCCACACACATGATGGCTTACAGCCACCTGTACAGCTACAGTGTACTCATACCCATAAAATAAATAAAAATAAATAAATCTTTTTTAAAAACATACATACGTACGTACGTACGTACGTACATACATACATACATACATAGCCTGGACCTTATACATGGATAGCAAGATCTTCTATAAAAAGCAAGAAATAGGAGCTGGTAAGATGGCTCAGCAGTTAAGAGCACTGACTGCTCTTCCAGAGGTCATGAGTTCAAATCCTGCAACCACCCACAAATGAAAAACAAATAAAGCCTATGGGCTGGAGAGAGCAGGGGCCAGAGCAAAAGGGGGAAGGGAAGGGGGCGAGGGTAGGAGGAAGCAAGAGATAAAGCCAGGAACTGTGCCAGGTACTAGGAACACACAACCGAGAAAGTAAGGACTGAGAATGTCTCAGTTGATGGAGGGCTTGCCCCAGTTGATGGAGGGTTTGCCCAGTATGTGCAAAACCCTGGGTTCCATGTCAACCTTCTCACAAACAGGGTGTAGGGGTGCCTTCTTGTAGCCCCATCACTTAGAAGAGAGGCAGGAGAATGAGAAGTTCAAGGCCATCTTTAGCTCTGCAGCAAACTGGATGTCAGCCTGGGCTATGCAAGAAGACCCGGGAAGAAAAGGAGAAGCAGCCATTGGCTCTAGGCTTCTACTCTAGAAAGAGACAGGCCCAGGCTCCACTTCTCACTCTGGAGAGACACTTGCATCAAATCCCACCCCATCCCTGGAGCTTGTGACAGCACCACAGAAGGCTGGGCTCTCTGCCCTTACAGCTGCACATCCCCTCGTTCTGAGGTGAGATGGAGCCATTTGCATTTCTAACGAGGGGGATGTCCAGGTGACACTGTTGGTGGTGGTTGTAGGTGCTACTTTGAGAGCCAATAACCAAAAACAATTCTCTTAGGGAGTATTTAGCAGTTAGGGAAATTGGAGCTCTTGGGAAACTCAGCACAGTGAGGCGTGATAATCACGCCTGGTTCCCTCTGACTGCAGTGACAACCTCTATGTCACCAGACCCGGTGACAAACTGCCTTTGTTCAAGATGAAGCACACACACTCTTTGCAGACCAGGGTTGATTAAAACAAAACAAAACAAAACAAAACAAAAACAAAACAAAACAAAAAAACAAAGAAATACATCCTCTCTACTCATTGACTCAGAGATGCTGGGTCCAGGAGCTCAGGGTGACGCTTGGCAGGTATCTCCGGTGAGATCTGGTCTCCAGGTAAAGGTGGAACAGCTGCACCCCTCTCCTGACACCCCGAGCTAACTAATCTACAGGGCTGGATTGACGTCAGCCCCAGTGGAAACTACTCTCCTGCCCTGACCTGTTTAGAGATTAAGAACACAGACCAGAGGGCGAGGGAGAATATCAAAAAGCGTGAATGGAAAAACAGGTTCAGAAAGCAGCCACTTGGAAGAGAGCAAGGCTGACTTGGGTGAACCTTACTTACACTGTGCAGTTATGACATGCAAACAGAGAGAAATTAGCCTGAGAGATTCCCAAAATACATCTGGGGAGGTGTCACTGTTTCTTAATTTCCTAGGTTACTCCTCTAAAATTATAAAATATAACTTCAAAATAATGTTCTCACCACTTCTTCAGGGGCTGGAGAGTCACTGGAAAGGTGTTCAAAACAAGGACATGCTTAACTTGTAGAAAGAAAAGAGCTAATTGGAAATGTCTGGTAAAAGCTTGAAGATTCTGGAAGTTTCTGGAAGGTTCTGGTCAGGGGAAAAGAAAAAGAAGACTGCAAATCTTTTACTTGTATTTCTTCCCCCTACCCCCGAGACAGAATCTCTCTGTGTATCGGAAGCTGGCATCAGACTCACAGCAATTCCCCTGCCTCAGTCTCCCACATATGGTAGGAGCCACCACAGTTGGCTTTCAGTTCGTATTTCAAGTTGAAATAAAAATAATCCACATGTGGAAAAGCAACTCTAAGAACATATTTAAATATGTTTCTCACGTAGCCGCATAGAGCTGTCTCTAAAGAAACGTCAGGGAGAAAAAAATTAGTTTAAAAACACATCAACCGTGGCTTTGCTTGGCTCTGTTTGTTTTTCCCTCGGACTAACTGTTCACTGGTCTTGGCTCTCTCCTGGATGGCATGTCAGAAGCCCTCAGCAACACTGATGGAGCAGGGTGGCTTCATGAGCTGCACAAGGCTATTCAGACCTGCAAATGTGTAGTTGTGCAGACACCCACCAGTGCTTTTAAGGAAATACACCAACACAAAGTATTCCTAGGCAACTTGCCTTAGGAACCGAAACACGGGGCAGAAGCAAGAGCTTTGGCAGCTGCCCTTTCTCCTTCCTGGAGAATGTCACACTCTACCCACCTCTGTGACGAGGAGCCAAATATCAATCAGGTATGTTTTCAAGCTTCTATAGACCCACAAAATTCTTCAGTCAAATTTTTTTTTCTGTTATTACATTTATTCATTTATTTGGGCTTGGGGATGCTTGTGCACCATAGTGGACTTTTCCAGGCCAGAGGAAAACTTACATGAATCAGTTCTTGCCTTCTACCAAGGATTGAACTCAGGCTATCCATCAGGCTTGTTAGCAAGTACCTTTACCCATAAGCCATCTCAGCAGCCGTGTCAGATGTTTCCTTGCCAGACACGGGCTGAGGCAAGAGCATCACGAATTCGAAGCGAGAGTAAGATCCCATGAATCAATGGACTGTGCTAACACAGAGCATCAAGTCCTGTGGCTTCAACAGATATTCTTTCATAAAGAAGAGGCAACATGCAGGGTAGATCACATCTGAACTCCCGCAGTGCACTGTGGGAACCTCTGGACTTCTGAGATCATGAGGCAGTCGGACAGTGAAGAACTCTACTCCATTTTAGTATGACCAACATCTCAGAGGGATGACACCCTCCCTACCCAATCATGATTGTAATTCACTACTGGACACTTCTGCTGTCCACCATGTGAGTCACAGGGACTGAACTCAGAGTATCAAGATTAGCTACAAAGCTTTATCTTCTGAGTCAGTTCACTGGCTCCAAGATGCCAAGTGTTTCTAAACCTTCATACATGATAAACTTCTATGCATCCTTCAAAACCCCATCTCAAAGGCCTCTTCTCTGCTTAACCTTCATTAGGTGTGATCAGGGACAGATAAGGTTGAGGGGAAAGCTACATCACTTGAAGGGAAGGTTACTTGGAAGTCTGAGCTTTTTTATTGCTTTATCTTGCCTTCCCTGTTTAAACAAGAGTAGGTTTGACAGAGGAAATAAGTTCCTGTGTTCTATGGCACAGGAGGGTGACCATAGATAACATCTTCAAAGGACACATAGGAGGCTAAGCAAGATACAGACCATTCCATTCAAATGACCTCAGTACATAAGAGGTAAGGATGTGCAAGGGGACTTCGTTGGGGAGAGGCGCTTGCTACCAAGCCTGACAGCATGAGTTCAATCCCCAAGACCACATGGTGGAAGGAGAGAAGTGACCCACACACACACAAACCATCCTCTGACCTCCACACACATTCCTAACTGCCCCCCACATACACCCACTAACTCACAAAATACATAAAATATAAAAAGGGAAGAAACCGAAAAGTATTTCCATAAATGCTCTTGGGTGATGGGATTATGGGATCCATTTATATACCTACCACGTTTACATCTTCTCTCAATTGTTCAACAAGGAGTCAGACTCAAAAGCAGGAAATGGAGAGGGAACACACACACACACACACACACACACACACACACACACACACGGCCTTAACACTTGAGAGGGAACTGTTTTCTGTGCCTGCAGCCCTTGGATATCTTCTTTTAGGGAGATATGAGCGGGGGACCTGCAGCTAGGGGAAGCTTACCTAGTGTGTTTGTCTGTTTGCTATGAGCCCCCTTCAGCTGGCCCCTCTAGGCAAACACTGGAGGACTGGGGTCCTCCCTGGGCAGGTGGAGACAGGGTAGCTATGACATCTGTATCCCCTCCCCCATTCTGCTTGACAGGCAGAATGCTCTATCCCCAGGTGGCTCTGGAGCGGCAATGTCTTGGGATTTGCACAGTTTGTTTCTGGACCAGGACTCAGGGACCTGGTTTCTTTGAGCTGTAAGTGGCTCACTCCTGTGTCACTGCAGTTAAGGAAGCTTAGAAAAATGTCTGTCCCCATCCAGGACACAGTGGCCTCTGCTAGGTGCCTGGAGAAACCATCACAGCTTGTCTTGCCCGTCCACACCCTGTGCCTCTGCCCCTTTAGCCTCTCAACCTGTCCACATAGTGAACTGAATAACGCAAAATCCACTCCTGTGCAGAACATGGGAAGGTGACCTTATTTAGAAATAGCATCTGTTGTGGATTCAACGACAGTAAGAAATAAGAGAGATCCCACTATATTAGGCTGGTTCCTAAACCCAACGAGAGCATCCTTGTAAGACACAGAAATAGGACACAAGGTAGAGACAGAGGCCATGTAAGGACAATGGGCAGAGATGAGAGTCGCTCTGCTTAGAGCCAAGAAACTCTAAGACCACCATATGCCACAAGAAGCAGAAGCAAGCCCTGAAGCTTTTGGAGGCATAGTCCTGCTGAAGCCTCGACTCCTAGACTTCTGAGGGGTTCTGGCTTTCCAGAATCATGAGGTACACCAGCCACCCGAGTCATGAGGCTTTGATACAGCATCTGTACAGTACTGATGAACTCGTCTTCTCCCTTGCGAGTGACTCTGTAGCCTGGTTCTTACCTGTCTGTCTGGAGCCCAGCACCGACCATACTAACCTCTCCCCAGACTTCCTCTCTGTCCTTCCCGAATTCTGAAGTAGTGGGCTTCATTCTGAGCAGTGGGCTCCAGCACTCCACCCACTTGCAGCCTGGGTGGCATGGTACACACTACACCCTGCCTAGCAGACATCTCAAGTGCACACTGGGACCACAGTGCCCTCAGAAGGACTGAGAAGGTGACCCACGCAGACTATATTACAGCATTTCGGAAGCATACAAATTTTCCCTCTCTCATATTTAGTCCGCAGTCCATATCCATGGTACCTTCTGTTACCCTTTCTCCTCAGTTGCTCCGGGTAGCCTCGAATTAAAACAAAGCTAGGAGAATTCTGGGACTCCTGGAAGACTCAGGAACTTAGTCACCACTGAATAAGACCGGGTTTATAGACGATCCACCAGCCAAGCTGGGATTTGCATGATTCCTGAAACCACTTTCCAAAGAAGTCATCACCCCAAATGGAAGCTGGTGAGTTCAGGCGTTCAGACCCAGCCAGCATTCATTGGTATGATCCTTGAGAAATTTTCTGATTTATTTCCCCTTTCTACCCATGTCTGCCTCTTAGGCTGGTAACAGATGAGAGCCCGTCAACTTAAAATTTTTATTTTTAATTATGTACGTGTGTGTGTGTGTGTGTGTGTGTGTGTGTGT
>JADRCD010233330.1:0-12396 GCA_019843815.1 Montemys delectorum | reverse complement strand
TGCAGGCCCTGCTCCAGCTCTCACTGGACATCCTCCCGCAGAGTGGTTCCCAAACTTTGCTGGCCAGTGGAACTGCCTGGGAAAACTTCAGACAATCCCACACTCAGGTCAAATTCCACATTAATTGCCTCATAACAGCAGAGGTGGTATAAGATCTGTAGGTGGTCCCAGTTACAACAGAATTAAAGAAAACGCTATTCTTAGCCCAGCAGAATGGGTTCTGGAGAAAAGAAAAACAAAACAAAGCCAACCCACAAACGAAAGACCAAATTTCTTCATTTAACGAATGTTTGCATTGATTTGTAAAGCAACGCTGTTTTGTAGTGGCCTTTTAACTTTAAAATTATAAAAGGGGTGTGTATGTGTGCATGTGTGTGTGTGTGTGGTGTGTGTGTGTGTACATGTTTCTCAGTCACTCTCCACCTTAGCTGTTTTGAGGCAGTGTCTCTCAGTGAATCTGTACCCTTGCCATTTTGGTTAGACCGGGTAGCCAGTGTGCCCCTGAGATCTACCTCTCCCTGCACCCACTCCCAGTACAGTGCCATGCATAACTGTTCGCACAGTTGTTGAGGATCTCTGCTCTTATGCTGTGTACCGAGCCATATCCCTGGTCCTCTATACATCCTCCCTATCCCCAGCAGGTCCTTGAGTCCAAATCTAAATGCGTCTTTTTTTGAGGGCAACACAAATGTTTCCAACTCACTGCTTCCTGGTGCTGACTAAGGTTGTGTTTGCATTTTAAGAATGAGAATTTGAGAGTCCTTGGCTGTTTCAATTGTCCTGTGCGACCCATGGGCTCTGGTATACAGTAGGAGCTCAGCAGGGCCTGATTACACAAACAACCCTTCGTCCAGCACTCTAGCTTGCTTTGGCTCCCTCCAAGGCTTTCGTCTGTTATTTCTCCGGAGCTCTGCCATTCCTGATGCGCTTCTGATACGACTCTGGATGCCTCTTACAGAACAACGGCTTTAGTAGCAAAGTGCCTCCATTTTGTCTAAGAAGGCTTATGTTTTTTCTTTTTCCCTTCACATTCAGAGGATGACTTTTCTGGACTCAACAGATATTTTTCAGCATCTGTAATGTGCCAGGCACATTTCTGCATAGTGGAAATACAGCCATGAAAAATTCCTATATTTTTAAAATATGTATTTTTTTGGGAAGACAAATAATTTGGTAGTATATCTGGGAGGCAGCAGTGATGTGTTTATGAAGAAAATTAACTATGGGAGGGGAGGCAGGGTGGAGGTGGCAGGTTATTGTTTTAAGTGGAACCTCACCAAGATGAAGAAAAAAAGGAGACAAAAAGTAAGAGCTAGCTTGAGGTGGACTGTGACTGGTGTGTCATGGACCAATCAGGAGGCTGGCGTGACAGGCCCCCAGTGGGTTAGGGTAAGACTTAGACCTGAGGGACACTGGCTGCTACCTTAGGAAGGCCTCTGACCTCTCTGATGAATCAGTTTGTGCTTCGAAGGAGCAAGGCTGCTGCTGGATTTTTCGCTTTGGGGTGACCTGATTTGACCTTTGGGAGGGCCATTCTGTGCCTCAAATAAGACGAGTTATTCTAGAGTCGAGTGAGAGAGCTTGACCTGAGAAGGCAGCACTGGGTTACGTCAGCATCGATGTTCCAACGTAAAAGCAGCCTGATTCATTTTTATAGTAGCAGCAGAAAGAGATCCAGATAAGGCAGTTTTTAAAAACCTTAGAAGGGACTTCAAAGAAGCCGGTTTATAGCTGAGCCCATGGGCCTCGGGTGTTGTGTGATAGCTTTCTTACCCCTTTGACAGGTAGTAGCAGTTAGGCTTTGTTAAGTTAGTACATTCCAAAAGCATTTATCCATTCCTTGGGTCTGACACTGAGGTGGGCAAAGTAGGTTAAAGGTCATCTAAGATAAATTGTGGACTTGTCCCTCAAACTTGCCACAGTCCACTGGCTTCATGGTCACAGACCCGCTCGCTCGGTCGGTCCTCTGTCTCGCTACATAAAGCTGCTTTCCAGGATTTTTTTCCCCACAGGTACAAGATTGTAGGAGGGAGTAAACTGAGAAACATTCTAGGGCCACTCAGAATCCAAGCGCAGTCAGTGGTTTGAGGTAGAAGAGGAGGAAACTGTTGACTTTGAGTAGCTGCATCTGAGGAGTCCATTGGCTCAAACCCTACCCAACAGTGGTCAGAAGTGGCGAGGTCGCTGCTGGGAAGATGACTCAGCAGATACGCATTTACCTCACAGGCGTAAACAGAAGAGGAGGAAGTTGTGCACAGGTGACAGCCTGCTTGTAATCCCAGCACGGGTGGAGCAGAGGAGACCCTCCTTCAGTTTAAAAAAAAAAAAAAAAGTAATCAAGAAAGACATTCAGAGTCAACCTTTGGCCTCCACACACCCAGGAAGAAAACCCTAGAGAGCAGAGAATGCTGGGGAAACCTGCTCAGGAGAACAGACCAGTGTTAACCAAGCTTGGTTTACCGTGAAGGTTCCTCCTCTGGTCAGCAGTAGCTGACTGGGCCTCCTCCCAGAAAAGGGGTGGGCCAGAGGTTTGAGTGACAGGTGTTTCCTCTTCCTCAGGCTGACTGAAGGCAGCTTTGCTGATGCCCAGACTGTAGCCGGGATGCAACAGCAAAGTTCCTTCAAGCTGTCAGGCAATCTAGCTTCTTGCCAGACTTGTTCAAAAATCTCCATCCTGAGGAACAGTTGGATAATGTTTCAGGCCCTGTCTCGGGGTCGGGCGGGGGTTGGGGGGAGTGCTGTCTGTGTGTGTGTGTGTGTGTGTGTGTGTGTGTGTGTGTGTGTGTGTGTGTAGAGTGTGCGGAGGGTCCCAGCCCTCTGTCGCCCTGGGAGAAATCAAGAGCTGTTCAGTGTACATCAGTGGTTGAAGGTGACCAGCACCTGGGAAATGTTTAGGAACTCATATTCTCAGACTTTAGCTCATTTCTCTGGATCTGAGAGAAGTCTGTGTCTTATTTAACCAGACCTTCTAGGAATTCGGACTCGCAGTCAATGGGAGAACCAGCTCCCAGGAGATGACCCTTGGTTTTCAGGGCATTATTGCCACTGACATCAGCTCAGACCTTCAGTGGATCAAACAATTTTACCACATACACATGAGGGCAGCAGCTTAGATTAAAACCCAAACCCAGATTAAAAAAAAAAAAAAAAAAGAACTGGCTGTGGACAGTGGTAGCCTGCCTTTGATATTAGCACAGGGTAGGCAAGACACCCTGTCTCAGTTTTTTTGTTTTTGTTTTTTTTTTTTTTTTTAAAAAAAGAGTGTTCCAGAGAAACACTCAATATCAACCTTTGACTTCCACAGATACAAATGGAGGGGTGGAAAGCTGTAGGAATAGTGAAGACGGCTGGAGTCTTTTTGAAAATAGACAATCAAGAATCAATACATGGTTTCCTTGTTTAAATCGTAGATGGATCTTATTTTATTTAGCAAAGCATTACTGTCAACAGAACCATTAGGGCTCCACTGTTACTGGGACAACTGATTGCCCCAAAGGAGCAGAATGAAGGAGCAGAAACTTCTGAGGAGACAGAGACTGAAAAGCCCTTCACACATGGGGTCTCCTTTCCTCAGAAACAATACCCAATGTTCTGTGGAAATTTGGGGCTTCTTGCCTCATGTTTCTGCATTTTCTTCATTGTAGCTAATGGAAGCAATATTGTGTTACTTTCCTTTACAAAACTTCTGACACAGCCACATACAGCCACCCTCACACACTCTCCACCCTCTCCTGGGGCTGATGACACTTACCAGGCTCACTTGCCTGAAAAGGATTCTGGGATTCATTTATTTTTGTTAAATTCTCAGGCAAAGGAGGCAGCTTAACTAATTTGGATTGTGGCACATGATATTGGTTTAGTTACCAGCTTTCTATATTTTAAAACCCAATTCTCCTTAGGCCCCCTTAACCTCTTTTCTCATCCTTAATAACTCGCGTAGATGGTTTATACATTCTGAGGAAAATTGGGTGCTCTGAAAACCATTCTCACCCTGTCTCCTCTTCCTCTCCCTGTGTAAGAGGACCTGTCACTTCCTGGTCATGCATGGGCTTTAGTAGAGTCTTTTCTTCACAGCCCTGATTTGGAAATTACCTGGCCACAGTAAGGGCACTCACTTCCTCTTCAGCTGTGACAAGACAGACAGACAAGTGTCTGAACAGGGCTCTGTGGAGTGGCAGTGACAGAGAGGAACCTATTCTACAAGTACAGTGACCACAGCAGTATGGCCAGGAAGCCAGAACAGATCAATATGCTTGGACTCAGAGCTACAACACTTAGGTATTTTACCAAGGTTAAGGGATTAAAGGAAACTCAAAAGATCATAGTACTGTCTTCTAGTTAAGGACAGCTAACCTGTATTTTAATATCAGAATGATGCAATGTTTTATAAGCCTGGACCTCCCTTCCAGCTACACTGAAAAAGAAGTATGCTCCTGAATGCCCAGGTTCAGTATAAAGTCTCAGGTCTGCAGGGAAACTGAAGCGCAGCCTGGTGGTCTCAGTGTACCAACAAGAATTTGCTCCTGATGTGTGTTTGTAATGTGAAAAAAAATTGTAACGTCACTCAATCTGAAAAACATTTTTTTTTTCCCCACTTGGGGCTGAGGATTTAACACATGTTCAGTAGCTGTGTCCCTGAGCTACAACGAAGCTCTAACAGCATTTTTTAAAAAAAGATTTATTTATTTTATGTACACAAGTACACTATAGATGTCTTCAGACAAACCAGAAGAGAGCATTGGCTCCCACTGCAGAGGGTTGTGAGCCACCCTGTGGTTGATGGGAATTGAACTCAGAACCTCTGGAAGAACAGTCAATGCTCTTAACCACTGAGCTCTCTCTCCAGCTGCTCAACAACAGTTTTTAAAGGACTACTTCTACTCTTAGACCATTGTTCTAAAAAAAAAAAAAAAGAAAGAAAGCCTTCAGAAGAATACTGTGAAGCAATTTGTAAAGCTTAGCCTGGGGGACAATACTGGCCACAAGGACAGTACTAGTCACAGGGCTCCTTAACCATCCCGACTCGACTTGTCTGTTTCTGCAGGTTCCTCGGGTCTTCCTAGGTAAAGACTGCATAGGAGGATGCAGCGATCTGATCTCCATGCAACAGAATGGGGAGCTGATGACGCGGCTGAAGCAGATTGGAGCTCTGCAGTTATAAAAGGGGGTGGCAGGTGAGGCTGGGCCTTGGCACTGAGGGACAATGGCTTTCTGCTGCCATTTTCCATTATGCTGTAGGAGGACATGCTGGGTTGGGGTGACCTGAGGAACTGAGATGACACTTATGGATGAATTTGACGTTTTACAGAGGGATGAACTGTACCAAAGAGAGAAATCCTTTCAGTGTACCCTTATGTATTTCACTCCACATAGCACTAGACATAAATTCACAAAAAGAGAACATGACACTTAGAGTCCATAGAAGTACACATACCACAGATGAGTAAATAAATCCAGAAGCAAGTACACTAATGTGATGGGATGTGCCAGAGATGGGAGGGAGGTGTTGGATGTTGCCTAAGGATGGCAGAAGAGTTTCTCCCACAGCAGGGGCTGGCTGACATAAACCCAGCTAGCTAAGGACGGAGATTTGGGAAGCATGGAAGGCACTTCCAAGAGATAAACAGAAAACAAGACAATACAGAGCCAGTGATGTGGAGAGAATAAGGGGTCTCCTGGGGTTCTTAGCCCTACAGATAAAAGAACTTAAGAATGAACTCAAAAGGACAATTCTATTAGGATTCAAAAGAAAAGTCTCAGGGCGGGCCTGTTGTAAATCTTGACAGTTGTCCAGAAGAGGAAGACAGACATAGAAGAAAGAAAAAAAAGCCGTGTTCTTTGAGCTAAGCCAACACGAAAGCCAGGAAGGGAAAAGTTAGAGAAGTTAAACTAAGTGTGAGGGAAAACATGCTTAGAACTGACAGAAGAAAAGGAAAAGCTTAGCTTTTCTGAGTAATTCAGAAAACCAGGCAGGCCTTTGGAGTTGTAAGAGACTGCATCAGGAGTAGGGTAGGAAAAGAACATGTCATTAAAGGAAGATCATTCCTATCTCCTTAGCATGGCTTGAGGTATGCCTGCCTTCCTGAAGGGTGGCCCTTTGACCAGGTGATTGGCTGGCCCAGTTGGATCTTAAGCATGTTTCCACTAAGAGATAGGCTCCACTTTTCTTTTAGGAGACAAAAGCTTTCCCTTAATGGACCTTCAACTGTACAGTAACACCAGGATATGCCTTGAGGTCTGATGAGCAGCTTCTCTGTCCTCATTCCATGGAGCTAGCAGGCTTCCAAGCACTCAGTACACAGAAAGACTCAGGTGTTTTCTTTTATCGAAAAAGAATGTAATGATCCTTCAACATGAAAGTTCTTTGAGAGGCTGCATGGCTCATAGACCAACAATGTATCCTTCTGGCCACTCATATAGGCTGTTTGTTACTCAGTATAGACACAGGAGCCAGTGAGGCCTAAATATATACAGTTGAGTCTCCAGACCTCAAATAGTCAATGTCCATCTTTGGATCTGTTTTCAGCATCACAGCTGGTGAGCAAATTAACAACAGACGTTGTAATTTGTGGGCTCTTGCTGAGTTCTACATCACTAAATACAGTTAGGGGTACCCAATGGTTCTATTCTAGACCATGCTTAGCAGTTCATGCTAAGATGAAGAGATGAAGAATGAAACAGAAAGAAAATGGTTTTTTCCCCAGCTCCCCCTGCTGTGAGCTAGCACCTTCCCAGCAGAAGCCTGCATGCCTCATTCTTTCCCCTCATTGTTCCACTTTGTCCTTGTTTTCCTAGCAGGGCCTACCTACCCAAGGCCACCTGTGACAAATGCATCTAAATGACTAGACAGAGAGAGAGAGTGTGTGAGTGAGTTCTGGTGGTAGAAAAGGAGGCTGAGCTAATTTTTGCCATAAAATCTAGCTCTTTCTTTCTTGCCAGGCAGAGCCCATGCTGACACAGCCGTCCAGCCGTGCTGATGGCTAGTGCCCCTGAGAGTTGATGTGCATCATGGAGGATGTCAGTATTTCCTGGTGACTGGGATTTTCAACAAAGCGGCCTTTATTCTTCTTTTCCTCAGTGGTAAAAACTGTTGCAATTTGCCTCTCACCATGGGGCCGAGAAGCATAACAGACCACACTGGTTTGATGATCCATTCTCCGTGTGCCGACATGTCTCTACCTTGAAGGTCATGTTTCCCAATCACTGGAGATTTAGATCAACTAAATTATCTCCAGTGAATCTGTTGCTGGTTTTCTGCTATTGCTTGTCAGCTGAGGTCATTCTGCAGAAGTCCACTTTTTAAAGAATTATTGAATCAATGGATATTGAGAATTTGTTTACGAGTCACACACACAGGCCCCTCTCCCTTATGCATGTACCCTTCCCACTTCCGTATTCGCTGCCCTCAGCCAATGTTCTCAACCTCGTCCTCCCACAATACACTGAAGTCCACACTTATATGAGGATGCCTGTTTGAAAAATCAGATGAAGAACTTTAGCATAGTTGGCCCTTACTGAGGCTCTATATTAGCATAGGCGGCAGAACAGATGGTGCATTCAGCTCTGTCCGTGAAGGTGATTACTTGTCCAGAAGAATCCCAAGCAGCTGTGTGTTGGTCCGAGCTAGAGTACCAGCAAAATCAAATATGAAATACAAAATTACAGAACTCTCCTTCCAAGAATGACTGTGAAAGAAGTTGTTTCCGAAACATTGCCTTAAATAATTTCCATTAACACTTTGACATTTTGCTTTGATGTCTTGCTGTGACATTTAATTATCATGGAACTTCTCTGGTCTCCAGTGAGAAGGACTCACTACTAGTAAAGATGTATCTGTAGATGACTGATGATTTTTGTCTGGTTCTGTGCTGTGTTCTCAAGACACTATGGGACAGTATTCTTTGTGCGTTTGGGCAGGCAGGGCAGGGGAAAGGCACTTGCCCCTGAGCTTCCTGATGTGAGTTCAATCCCTGGGGCCCATGTGGTGGAAGGCGAGAACCGACACATGCATATATACCTACATATAAACAACTGTTAGTTTTAAAAAAGATTTATGTTTTGAAATTGTGCGTAGTTATGTGTTTCTGTGTGCGGTTCTGTGCATGTTAGTGTAGCTCTCTTGAAGGCCAGAGGTGTCAGGACTCCCCAGAGCTGGAAATATAGGCAGTTGTTAGCTGGCAGACAAGGATGCTGGGAACTGAAACTGGGTTCTCTGTAGGCACTCTTAACCATGGAGCCATCTCTCTAGCCCACGGTCTTTTAATTTGTTTTTTATTGAAAATGATTTCAATATAATGCCACCTTTAGCTAATCGGCTGTTGTTTAGGATCTGCTGATTACTTCCATTCATACTTATACCCAGTGGCCTCCTATGTTTGGCTCTTTCCCCTTGGCTAAAGACTGCTAGTCGTCAGGATCCGTACGGGGGACCAGCAATTCCTAGGGAGGCAGAAGCAAAAGTCTCCCCTGAAACCTGTAGCTAGAATGGGGGCTACCTCTGGCTAGATGAGTGTGTGGGAGAGTGGGTGGTGGCAGCAGTGTGTAAAGCCCACTCCAGGCCCTTTCACAGCCTCTTCAGGAGAGATTTCATATTGGTCAGCCTCAGCAGAATGATGGTCACAGTGGAACTGGAGAAAGCCACAGAAGGGGAAAGAAAAGAGTCTCCAGCTGACCCCAGAAAAAAAGTGATGAGCTCTCCCAGGCAAGGCAGACTTCCCAAAACCAAGGGACCCTTGGTTCTCCTCCTCACTCGAGGACATAAAGTGGCCAATGAGCTTTACTGTACTTTGGAAGTCACACCCATGTGTCACCTCCTGTGTGAAGATATGACCCCATACTTTACAGACTATCACCCTAGCCAGATATGGCCCCATACTTGACAGACTGTCACCCTAGCCAGATATGGCCCCATACTTGACAGATTGTCACCCTAGCCAGAGCAATTCTCCTCCTCCTCTCTTGCCTATAGAAACAGAGAGGAAAAGGTGCACAGGGCTTCCTTAAGCCCTCTTCATCTGTGAGAAGCAGGAATCTGAGGGGTGGTAAGTACCCTTATTCTTTAGCACCATTTTAGTATGGGAATTCTTCCTACGATTTTCTTGGTCAGAGGAAATTAAGTCCCTGTGAGATGCAGAACCCTAGGGAAAGGGGGGTCCTCAGAGATATTAAAGGGATTGCAAGATACATACTAAGTTTTCATTTTACAGTTTTATGCAAGAAGATCTACATAGTCTTTTACCTCATTTTTTTCAATACTTTATCAAAAGTGAGTAATTGCTTTACTTGATCACATTTCTTCCTGTCTTATATACGGCATTAACAGCAGAGAACCAAAACAAATCCATTTAAAGATTCATGACCTCCTGCACACAATTATCAGTTCAAAATCTTTAGTTTGGGAAAGTCTCCCAGTGTACCCGGAGGCTTCTGTGCATCACTCTTAGCTCAGTAGCACATCTAGTACCTGCAGAGATGGGTATGCCCTCCATCTTTTTTTTTTTTGAAGAGTTGATTTATTTAGTGACTTTTCTCATTGTTATCTCAAAATAACTGGAAGATGCAACTTAAAGAAGTGTTTGTTTCAGCTCATTTTGAGCTACAGTCAGCCCATCATGGTGGGCAGCGATGTGAGGTGATTGGTCACACAGCATACATAGTCAGGAGACAGATGAATTCTGGTCCTTAGCTAGGTCCGTCTTTTGTTGTTTTTATTTTACTTAGGACCCCAAGCATAGAATGGTGACAAACACATTCAGAATGGATCCTCCCACCTACCTTAAACCTTTCCTGAAACTTCCTCACAGAAATACCCAGAGATAAGTCACTTAGTGATTCTAAATCCAGTCAACTTGTCCATAACGATGAAGTGTTGCAGGGGACAGCCCAGGTCCTAACTGTGGTACTCCAGTCTCTACCTAACTCTCCAGTCTTTTTGTTTGTTTGTTTGTTTGTTTAAATCAAGGGGTTTTTTTTATTTGTATACAAAATTTTAATTTTTAAAATTATTTGGTATTGTTGTGAAGAGACATCATGACCAAGGCAACTTATAAAATAAAACATTTAATGGAGGCTTGCTTACAGTTTCAGAGGATTTGTCTATGACCACCATTGGTAAGGGAGCATGGGGGGGGGGGGGCAGGAAGGCACGGTGCTGGAGCAGTAGCTGAGATCTTACATTTTATCTGCAAGTTGGAAGCACACAGAGCCAGACAGGGTCAGGCATGGCCTTTTGAAACCTTAAAGCCCATCCTTGGTGACACATCTCCAAGAAGGCCACCCCTCCTCATCCTTCTCAAAACAGTTCCACCAACTGGGGACCAAGCATTCAACTCTATGAGCCTCTGGGGGCCCATTCTCATTCAAACCACCATAGCTGGTAAGTGACCAGAGTGTTTGTTGCTTCTGAAGCAGTTTATCCTCAAAGAAATACACTGAAAATTAGAAAACCAAGCCTATACCTCTTCTAAACAAAAGATAAAAGCCAAGATTAATGGTTTGAGATTTTGAGTTTTCCCTCTCTGCTCTCTTTCTAGGATACAACTCCTGTACCCAAGGCTCAGGGGTAATTGCAGGAGAGGGAAAGGAAACAAAGTAGAGACAGAGGAATGCTTGCTGTCCCTCCTAGAAGTGTCAAGTGCTACACCTATAAAGTCTCACGAACATGATTTCGTAAACAAGAGCTGAACTGGGGCAATAGCAACAGGTGGGTGTGTGTGTGTAAGATAGAACTACAGACAACTGAGCAATGCAGAGAGCTGGAGAAACTGTTCCCCAGGAAAGGGCACAGCAATTGGTTATCTAATACTATACCGTCACTGCTGAAAACACATTCATGCTGTTAAGCCTCAAATGCAGGACCTGTGGGCCCTCCTACCACTTCTCACCCCACCACCCTGCCTTAAAGCTTCCCAGGGGCTGGGCTTCCACCTCTCTTCCCCAGCCGGATCACTGTAACTCAGCCATTTTGGCTACACCAGGCTGTTGGCCTCTTGGCACCGGGTTGACTCTTGTCTTATCTCTCCTCAGCAGGTCCTTTCTTGCTTTCCCTCCCCCTCTCTCCTCTCATGGTCTGGTTTAGTCAGCTGGCCATGTTTAGCCTAGCTCATCCTTCTGTCTGTCTTCTCCCCTTTATCCACAATGCAGATCTTCCCCACACTTAGGAGTGGCCATGTCCTCCTCTGCTCATTTCATTTTTTCATCTACATACAAATCACATTATACAGACTAAGCAGGCTAAATTCATGTATTTCAGAATACATACATGTACACATGTACACACACACACACACACACACACACACTAAACCCACTAAAATGAATAACTTTCTGAATTTTACATTAGCTGAAAATTTGGAGCAAAAATGTAAAAAAAAAAAAAAAAAAGAAAAAAAAAAACAGCATTCAGAGTATGTCCAGAGATCTTATAAGAGTGAATGAGAGCAGAGGGGCTATAAACTGTGTGCCAGGAGGAGACGGTGTGGCCACCACCACGCAATGTCTGACTCTGGCTTCTACCTACACTACTGCCCGGGAGCCAACACTATAGGGTCATCTAGGCAGGCCTTTGGTCAATTGCCTGTGAAGCAGAATTGAAAAGGAAAAAAGAAAAAAAAAGATAGGGTTAGGCTGATAGGTCAGGGTGAGCCTTTGAGGCTGGGGCAAAATGGAGGGCGAGGAGAGACCTGAGGGAACAGGCTGTCAACAGTGCTACAGAGCTGAGAATTTGAGTTGTTTGTTCCCTAGGTTCTCAAATTGTGGCTGCTGAGCCACTCGCCTCAGCATTGCCTGGAAATGTGTCATAAACGCATTCTTCTTTAGACCAACCCT
The DNA here is from genome assembly GCA_019843815.1 of Montemys delectorum. NCBI lineage: Eukaryota > Metazoa > Chordata > Mammalia > Rodentia > Muridae > Montemys > Montemys delectorum. The sequence continues at coordinate 570 of JADRCD010233330.1, read as the reverse complement.
GGATGATGAAACTGTCCACTCAGACCAAATGCTTTAATTAGCCCTCAAAGGTCCCGTCACCCTTGATTGCGGCTGTGAACACTGGAAAAGCAGGTGACATTGCGACCTCAGAGGGTAAAAGATTAAGCCAGATGTCGACTGGACTGTTTGTTCTGCCGTGTAGCACAGGCTCACGGTGGTGGTTACGTCAGTTCTCTTGCAGTTGTGGAAGTCATGAATCTGAATGTCAAGGTGTTGGCGGGCTGTTTCCTTAGGCTCAAGTCCTTTTTCTGTGTTGTCCTAGCTTTCCAAGCTGTCCTTATCCCTTAGCTCTTGAAGCTCCGTCTTTGTCTTCAGGAACAGGCAGTACCTCCAAATCTCAAACCACACACACACACACACACACACACACACACACACACTGTCTCCCCAACTCTACTGCTTCCCACTTACAAGGGCTTCATGAGAATAACTCTCCATCTCTCAAATCCTTAACAGCATCAGGCAGCTTCTCCATGAAAAGTAACAGAGGAGTTAACTCTGGCAGGGTGTGGACACCTTTTTGAGGCTGCCTTTCTGGTTTACCTTGGG
>JADRCD010233329.1:0-18918 GCA_019843815.1 Montemys delectorum | reverse complement strand
AAAAAAGAAAGAAAGAAAAGAAAAGAAAAGAAAAGAAAAGAAAAGAAAAGAAAAGAAAAGAAAAGAAAAGTGAGTGGACATAGCATTTGGAAGGTCCTGAGCAATGTGAGCACCAGTTATCCAAGTATAAGACATCACTTTATTTAGGGAAACAGGAGATGGGACTGCCTATAGTCTGACCGTATGCCCAAATCTGATGGGCTAGAACCTTAACTCCACATACATCAGTGTGGGGGAGAGGTGGGAACTGGTGGGAGGTGTTTGGGTCATGGGCACCAGTCTTCTTGGATGGATACCAACGCCTGCTTTTTATACATGAACTCTCATTCTCAGAGACTGGATTTGTTCCTCTAAGATTGGATTGTTATAAAACAAGGTTCTCTCTCTCTCTCTCTCTCTCTCTCTCTCTCTCTCTCTCTCTCTCACACACACACACACACACACACACACACACACACACACACACACACTTTCTTACCTTCTGCTTTATTTCAGAAATCTACACATCATGAGGTCTTTACCAGAAACTGAGTATATGTTACTGCCATGTTTGTGAACATCCCAGCTTCTGAAGCAAGACTCAAAATAAATCTCTTTTTTTTATCAATTACCTGGTATTTGGTATCTTATCATAGAAACAGGAAACAGTTTATTTCATTCTAGATGAATTACATGGAGGTTAAATGGGAGCCATGGTAGAAGGTAGGTCTCATGGGTAAGAGAGAGATAGACCCACTCTCCTGGTTCACTGAATGTCATAGACACAACATCCATCAAGGACACACTCTGGAGAACCTTTGAGACTTGAAAATGTAGTGGCAGTGAAGGATATGACACAACACCAACTAGTCAATAGCAAGATAGCCCTTCAAACGTGGAAGGTCTACCATGGGCCAGGCATGGTGGTACAGGTCTATAAAATCTGCACTTAGGAGGCTGAGGCAGAAGGATCACTAATCAGAGACCAGCTTGGTGATCTACAGGACCCTATATCAGACCAAACCCCAAACAAGACATACCAGCATTATAGACAGACCTTCTTGCTAGAGTCCCTATGCTCCTGGCTTCACCATGGCCACTGAGACACCTAGCAGGTGTGTCGAATATCACATGTCCTTTCATCTGGTGACAATTACATTCTTCCAGTTGCTTAAACTAAAGAGCTTGGGGTCACACTGGATTTCTCCTGTTTCCTCACATACCTCATATGAAACTCTGTAGCTCCATGTTAAAAGAGACTATGAATCGAATCCACTCACCTCTTCTTACCTTGAATACTGAAAGTGGCCTGTTCCCTTCCTTCCTGTGTTCCACTCATCCAAGGACAGGAACTCTTCCAAATGCCATGTCAGAGCCACTCTCCTCTGACCCACACTACTGCTCCATTCTCCCACATTAGACTATGCTCCCGCTGCATGATCTGGTCAGTCTCGTCATTACTCTCCAGCCACACGAGTTTCCACAGCCCTTCAACAAAGTAGGGCAATCCCAATTGGAGATGCATCTGTCTTTGAGCCTGGATGCTTTCCCCTCAAATAAGCACTTAGCCAACTCCATGCTTATGCCCATGGACTTGTGCCTACTGGACTAACCTATTTAGCTCCCTACATCTCCCAACTCCAAGCAATGCTTCCATGTATCACAGGTGGCTGAGTCAGCTTCAGAGGGTCATCCTTAGGACGCACAAGTTCCCTGGAGATTAAGAGAGCTTCCTTTGGCCAGTGAAGCGGCCCAGGCTTTGGGAATTATTCTGGATAATGAATAGCACTCAGTAAATATTTGTACAATAAACATGAAAGGAATTAATTTTGCAGAAGTGTGGAAGGTTTATTGGAAAAGGCAAGTTAAATACAGGTAGAGATGTCCATCTGAAATCCAGGATTAGGCTGAGAAAAGAAATGAGGCTAGAGACAGGGTTGGTGTGAGAACAAAAACCAATGAGTACACAGGTTCACAGCTACTGGCTTCCAATAAAATAGCATCAATCTTCCTGTCATGGGCTGTAGTTTTAAAAGCTATATCTGAAATGATGGCACTATGTTCTGCTGAGTGGATGTATAATACCCACGCTGTTTTTGTGGGGCATCTTGATTCTGATTTTGTTTTTTAGCATGAAGATAGTATGGCTGTGAATGTCTTCATGAATATAACTTTGCTGACTTGGGAGCTTATCTTACCTAGGGTTTTACTGCTGTGAACAGACACCATGACGAAGGCAACTCGTATAAAGACAACATTTAATTGGGGCTGGGTAACAAGTTCAGAGGTTCAGTCCATTATCATCAAGGCAGGAACATGGGAGCATCCAGGCAGGTATGGTGCAAGAGCAACTGAGAGTTCTACATCTTCATCCAAAGGCTGCTAGCAGAATATTGGCTTCAAAGCAGCTAGGATGAGGGTCGTAAGCCCACAGTGACACACCTACTCCAACAAGGCCACACCTTCTAATAGTGCCCCTCCCTGGGCTGAGCATATACAAACCATCACATGGGTGTTGACTTATAATAGATTAGCAGATGCTTTGAGAGATGTCATTGGTCTCCAAAGGCTTGTACCTGATTCCATGACATCAATATGTTAGGGTATATTACTTCACCATAACATTGGCCACACCAACAGCTAGTTCATGCAAGGTCAATACATGTCTTTCCTTTCCTTTAGGCTTGCTCTGGGGTCCATTTCTCTTCAACTCTCTTGAGCCTTACTGTTTTTTTTTTTTTTTTTTTTTAAAGCCAGTTTGTATTCCTAAATACCAACATGAAGGGTTAAAAATCCTACTTTAAATGCCTTTTTCCTGATAAGAGTGAATTAAAGTTACAAAGATGGTTCAGTGAGTAAGAAAGCTAGCAGACCAAGCATTCGGACCTGGGTTTGGATCCCAGCAACAATGTAGAAAGCCAGAAGAATATAAGGGATTTCTGGGGGACAACCGCCATCATTGCTACATGGTCTAAGTGGATATTGCTCCAAATTGTTAAATACTCACACACACTATCCATTAAGTGAGACATGCCTTTTATTTGACTACAAAGAACCTTCTCTGACCATTATATCAATTCCTACAAAAAGTTCTGTTATTGCTACTTATTACACTACTAGATGTATTTGCAGTTTTATTTTTCCAATTTATTAAAGTTTCCACTAGCATATTACCACTAAATAGCCCAAATTAAATCAAGAGAGTTTCAAGGAGAGAATATTTACTTTTCACAGATGCATAAACATGGAAAAAATTTTTATCTGTCAAGTCAAAGAAATGAACCATTTAATAAAATTAATGTAGGGTCATCTTTAGCATGGATATTAATTCCTCTCTTTAAGACTTGGTAAAGGTCTGGGCTGGCCGGTGCCCTGAGCAGACCTTGGGCACAAGCAGCCAGTCCCAGAACACCCAGAGGAAGCTCCACTCCCAGGTGCTCTAACACAACCAGGATCAGAGGTGAGGAAGACACAACATCTGTCCCAACACCTGGAGTAACTGGGACCAGAGGGACCCAGGCACACAGGAACTCCGCCAGCAGAGTGGCTCGTGTTACTTTCGGTCTGTCTGGGCCAGCCCGTGCTCTAACAAGCCCAGGATCACAGGATCCCAGAATCACAGGATCACAGAGACAGCTTGACTCTGAAGAGTTCTGACACAACCAGGATCACAGAAAGGACAGGTTCCAGTCAGATATAGCAAGGGAAGGTAGCACTAGAGACAACCAGATGGCGCGGGGCAAGCGTAAGAATATAAGAAACACAAACCAAGATTCCTTGGCATCATCAGAACCCAATTCTCCCACCATAGCAAGTCCTGGACACACCATCACACAGGAAAAGCAAGATTCAGATATAAAATCACTTCTCATGATAATGATACAAGACTTTAAGAAAGACATAACTCCCTCAAAGAAATACAGGAGAATACAAGTAAACAGCTGGAAGCCTTTAAAGTGTAAACATAAAAATCCCTTAAAGAATTACAGGAAAACACAACCAAACAGGCAAAGAAAATGAACAAAACCATCCAGGAACTAAAAATAGGAATAGAAACAATAAAGAAATCACAAAGGGAGACAACCCCAGAGACAGAAAACCTAGGAAAGAAATCAGGAGTCATAGATGCAAACATCACCAACAGAATACAAGAGATAGAAGAGAGAATCTCAGGGGCAGAAGACACCATAGCAAACATGGACACAACAGTCAAACAAACGCAAAATGCAAAAAGCTCCTAACCCCAAACATCCAGGAAATCCAGGACACAATAAGAAGACCAAACCTAAGGATAATACGTATAGAAGAGAGTGAAGATTCTCAACTCAAAGGACTAGTAAATATCTTCAACAAAATTATAGAAGAAAACTTCCCTAACCTAAAGAAAGAGATGCCCATAAACATACAAGTAGTCTACAGAACTCCAAATAGACTGGACCAGAAAAGAAATTTCTCCTATCTCGTAATAATCAAAACAATGAATGCACAAAAGAAAGAAAGAATACTATAAGCAGCAAGAGAAAAAATTCAAGTAACATATAAAGGCAGACCTATCAGAATTACCCCAGACTTCTCATCAGTCTATAAAAGCCAGAAATCCTGGGCAGATCTTATACAGACCTTAAGAGAACACAAATGCCAGCCCAGGCTAGTAAACTCAGCAAAACTCTCAATTACCATAGATGGAGAAAACAAGATATTCCATGACAAAACCAAATTTACACAATATCTTTCCACAAAATCCAGCCCAACAAAGGATAATAGATGGAAACACAAGGAGGGAAACTACACCCTAGGGGGGAAAAAAAACCAAGAAAGTTACCTTCTTTTAACAAAACCAAAAGAAAATAGCCACATAAACATAATACCACCTCTAACAACAAAAACAACAGGAAGCAACAATCACTTTTCCTTAATATCTCTTAACATCAATGGACTCTATTCCCCAATAAAAAAAATATAGATGGACCGGCTGTATATGTAAACAGAACCCAGCATTTTGCTGCATACAGGAAACACACCTCAGTCACAAAGACAACACTAACTCAGAGTAAAAGGCTAGAAAACAATTTCCAAGCAAATGGTCACAAGAAACAAGCTGGAGTAGCTATTCTAATGTTGAATTAAATTGATTTTCAACCAAAAGTTATCAAAAAAGATAAGGAAGGACACTTCATACTTGTCATAAGAAAAATCTACCAAGATGAATTCTCAATTCTGAACATCTAAGGTCCAAATGCAAAGGCACCCACATAAATAAAAGAACACACATTGTACCTCACACAATAATAATGGAAGACTTCAACACCCTACTCTCGGCAATAAACAGATCATGGAAATGGAAACTAAACAGAGACATGGTGAAACTAATAAAAGTTATGAACTAAATGGATCCAACAGATATTTATAGAACATTTCATCCTAAAGCAAATTAATATACCTTCCTCTTAGCACCTCATGGTACCGTCTCCAAAATTGACTATATAATTGGTCGCAAAACAGACCTCAACAGATACAAGAATATTGAAATAATCCCATGCATCCTATCAGATCACCACGGACTAAGGCCAGTTTACAATAACAACAACAACAAAAAAAAAAAACAGTGGAAAGCCCACATACACATGGAAGTTGAACAAAGCTGTACTCAATGATAACTTGGTCAAGGAAGAGATAAAGAAAGAAATTAAAGAGTTTTGAGAATTTAATGAAAATGAAGGCACATCATACCAAAACTTATGGGACACAATGAAAGCTGTGCTAAGAGGAAACTTCATAGCTCAAAGTCAGCCTGGTCTACAGAGTGAGTTCCAGGACAGACAGAGAACTCTATCTCAAAAAACAAACAAACAATTATGAATCAAACCATGTTACATTCCTTCTTAAAATGTTCTCAGGTGGACTGGAGAGATGACTCAGAGGTTAAGAGCACTGACTGCTCTTCTGAAGGTCCTGAGTTCAAATCCCAGCAACCACATGGTAGCTCACAACCATCCGTAAAGAGATCTGACTCCCTCTTCTGGAGTGTCTGAAGACAGCTACAGTGTACTTACATATAATAAATAAATAAATCTTTTTTAAAAAGTTCTCAAGTGGCTTTCATTCTAATGGTAAGTCCTCTGCAATGATCCACAGGATCCTACATGATTCAGATCCTGTCCCTCTCTGCAGATTGACTTCCTATTGTTTTCTCATTCATGTGCCACACTCAGCCATACAACCCTTTTTAACTCTTGAATATGTCAAACCCATTTCAACTCAGGCCCTTTATACTCTGTTCTTTATGAAATTATTTTCACATGACCATCTCCTTCCCACCATTCAAATTATCTAGAAGCTTTTGTTAAGCATCCTAGCTGAAGGAATTCAGACCACCAAGTTACTATTTCAATATGCTGTTATTTTCTTCATAGTATTTTACTTCTTTCTAAAATTATTGTCTATCTTTCTCAACTACAATAGAACTTCTAATAGGGGAGGATCAGTGTTTGCTTTATTCACCTTTATATCCCCACCACCTCCCAGATCTTGGGACGTTAAAGTTTTGTTGAATATAAATTTGTTGAATATAAAGACACATAAAAATAGTATGATACTCTAACAGTTCTAAGACTTATTCGAATCCTTTTAAATCTCTGGGATATTTGATGAATCAGGTTATGCATAAACAAATAAGAACTTCTGCAGGTAAACACAGATTACAGGACTCTGCATTAAAAATATTAAAATATATGTATCAATATGTTAATATGTACCAATATCTGTCTATCTGTATAATTTGTGCATTTGTTTGTCAACTTCACTAGAACATACATTCTGTAGGGGCATGGACCATATACATTATCCATTGCAGTGTAATAAATAAATAAATAAAGTGATTTAGTAAATAAAAAAAGACTTGATAAAAAACTCAATGTGTTTGCTAAATCAGTGTGAGGAAAAATAAAGGTGTTGTTTCCGTTTGTGTTGAAAATACTATCAAGTATGTAATAAGGATAGACAAAAATTGAAATATCTGTCCCATAGGTGGTAAATAATATTTTTTATTTTATTTTTAAAAAATTTTTCAGGAAACTATACATAACATTAGAAGGTAAATAATATTTTTTAAAGAGTAGAAAGTAATGTTGTGGAGGTGATATCAGGCAGTCGCTTACTAATGCTCTGTAGCTCAGCAGGGAAGTGATCAATTACGTTTTTCAAAACACAAGATAGGATTTGAATGCGTCCGACACCAAGAGTTGATCACCATCTGCAGTGATGGATAAACCAGACATCCTTACCTTAGCATCATACACATTGATTGAAATATTCACTGTGTCTAGCAAATATCCACAAAGGGGATGGTGCAGCTGAAATAAAAATAATTTCTTAAAAAAAAAAAATGAAGTTGTGTTTCTCCTGAGATCCTGGGACTCAGATCTGTCTCTAAAGAGAACTCCTTGTGTGGCTCACAGAGAAGTGCGCGTTAGTTAATTCCTGCCTTCTTGGTCCTGGGAGCACAGAAGGGGACAGCACCGCTGGGAACTCACTAAATACTCATACATGGAATAACATGGCCGCTGGACTCGGAGCTTTCAGAGGGAACAGAAAAATTTCCTGGATTAAGTTCTAAAAAGTTTGCATGTAACTTTGTGACCTTCTCTCCACATTCAGTTCATCATTATCGTCTTTCTTGTCTCCGGTGTGTGTGGAGACACTGTTAGATGCCCTAAAGTCACTCCTTTTAGAATGGCTTGAGAAATCATCTAATTTGTCTTGCTGTCCTGGGGCAGGGTAATTAAACTCGCAGAAAAATGAGAATATAAGCTTTAAAAAAAAAAAAACACTCAGAAAAGAACAGTTTATAAGGACTGCTGGTGGTCTCACTTAGAGACCTATGAAGTTCTAGGAGGAATGAGACACACACAAGTGGGAAACGGCTAATGGGTAAGTTCTCCCTCACCACTCAAGACGAGTCCCAGGCTGTATCTATCCCCTTCTCAGCTGATGGAAAGATCCTCTCAGCTATAGAGTCAGAAGGCAAGCTCCTCCAGACGTGATAGCTCACATCCCCTCCCCTGCATCCCCAGCACCTACCCCCTTCTAAAGTACAAAAGTTCCCAGTGCTGTCCCACGGTCTACGAGTGTCTGCTGCGCTATTCTGGTGTTTTCTAGCACAGCTAGACCAACATGAGTGATTCTTTAAGAAACCTGAAGGAAAACCAAGCCAGAGGGTGGCCAAAGGATGCTTTTCCCATAGCCTTCCTCTTGCTTTACTGGCAAAAAAAAAAAAAAAAAAAAGAAAAAAAAAGATAAACAAACAAACAAACTCAGAAGGTCTAGCTTCTGCTCAAAGCAGGCAATGAAGTACAGGGAGAGGTACATGACTGAGCGGTGACTAGTCAATGAATGTCGGGGGCAGGGTGTCCAAATAAGCTAGAGTTTGAGAAAGAAGAATGTACTTTCATTCGCTTTAGATCTTATTTGGAATTCTAGAGAATGGAAAGATCTACACACAGGAGAACTTTAAATAATAAACATGATACCCAAATTTGGAGGGAAAATAGTTTCCTCAGCACAGAAAATCATGAAGAGACTCTTTACATGAACACAAGCACTATTGTGTAAAAGTCAAGAGAAGACCAGAGTGAATTTAATAGAAAATGCTCAATGCATTTGTTACATCTAGGGGTCATATATACAATAATGTTCTGACCCAAAAAAAGCTATGAGTAAAGAACCACAAAATAGAATTATCCACGGGTAGCGTGTGCGTCTGCTTTTTGCCCTGTGACAAAAAGCAGAGGAGATCAGCTTGAATGAAGAAAGCCTTGTTAGCGCTCCTGGCTTCAGAGGCTTCAGTACATGGGTACTTAACAGTGTTACTTGGCTCAGAGGAGATGGTCTTAATGGTGGGGAACGCATGGCCAAGGAAACTGCTTCCCTCAATGACATCTGGGAAGTGGGAGGGGATATTTAGATCCAAACTAGAACAGGAATCTAAGTCATAACAAGATGTGGGAAAAGCCAGTCATTGACTTGTCGTCAAACCAGATAAATAAAAACAACGCAGCAGTTTTCTATTTACGTATTTGACTAAGGAATTTATCCATTACACAGTTCTACTCAGTCCCAAAGTCCAGTTAAACTAATACATCCACTTTATTTTAAACTTAAAAGACACTTTTATTAGGACTTAAAAAGAAAAGCCCCAGAGTGAGAAGCTATAAACCTGTGCGGCTGCTCAGAGTGGGGGAAGGGAAAAGAAGCATGCTGTAGAGTTAAGCCAGTATGGAAGTCAGCCACAACTGCATAGCAAACACGCGGCCGGAAGAGGAGCTTCAGAGAAATGGGAAGAAAGCCCAGAGAGCCAGAGAGGGCGTACCTAGGCTCTAGCAGCACCCAAAGGAAAGAGAAGAATGGAAAAAAAAAAAAAAAAAGTCCCAAGTTACACCTTTCTTGAGTCAGGACAAGAAGCTCAAGGTGGCTCTGCAGCTAACTGCCCTAGGGGGTGGGAATTCTGGGAACAAAACGTACATTATCTCACTAACGGGATAATTAGTCTTCCTCTCTCTTTTGCATGGCCTAGGGTCAAGGAGCCTTCTTTACAGGCGGTTCCTTAGCCAGGTAGTTGACTTGCCCATCTGGAATGTTAGCTCTATTCCTAGAGCCAGAGCTATAGAGTTTGGACTTTCAACTTCCACCAGTGTGAGTTAGTTAGCTGATAAGTTAGCCAGCTGTGGTGTTTTGCTATAGCAATACAAAATGAACTGAGACATATACTAATTTTGCTCAAGAGATCTTCACAACTTCATCCCTTTTTAAAGGACCACCTCTGAATGTCTGTTCTAGTTTGCTTTTAATTTTATTGCTGTGATAAAACACTGACCTAGCAACATTCCTTTAATACCAGCACTCAGGAGGCAGAGTTAGGTGGATCTCTGTGAATTCCAGGTCAGCCAGAATTACATAAAATAACTTATCTGAACAATAAAGAAAGGAAAAAAATAAAGGAAGGCAGGAAGGAGAGAAGGAAGGAAGGAAAAAACTTTAGATACAACTGAAGCAGAGGCCATGGAGGAACATTGCTTATTGGCTTGATCCCTCTGGTTTGCTCAGTCTGTTTTCTTATTTTTCTTATTTTGGGATGGGACTGCCCACAGTGGGTTGGGCTGCCATACAAGTCTTAGAAGAAAATTAAATGCCCCGTAGATACACCCATGAGCCAATCTGATAGAGGTAGTTCCTCAGTTGAGGTTCTTTCTTCCCACATGTGTCAAGTTGACAACTGACGTTAACTAGGACACAATCATTATGAAGATTAGTTTTCAACATGTGACTTGGGGGGTACATGTTCAGACCGTGATGGATCACCAAGCACAAAAATTAATTATTTAAGAGAAAATATAACAGAAGGGAAAGAATCTGGGCTGGTAGTGATAACTGACCCAACCTGGATCATTTCTTTAAAAAAAAAAAAAAATTGTAGTGTAACGCTTAAAAACATTTATTTTTAAAATCAAATCGATGTAGTCAATTCCTTAGAAAATGGGACTTGGGAAATGTTGTTTTTCCAACTAGTGGTAGTGTTTTGGGCTGAAAGGAACCATCCATATTTGGTTGAATGTCTCAAGGAATCCTAATTCATATCTTTGGTCCATTCCAGTTTTAGAGTCTATTGCTTCATATGAGTCAAAAGATATCTTTGTTGACTTTCCTTGTATGCTACTCAAAAAGCTATCAATTCTGTGTTTTAAAATAGTGTTGTGTGTATACTAACATTTCTAGGAAAGGCTAAAAGTGAAATAAAGTTTTACAGGGTTTAAAAAACTCTCCTGTGAGAGGCAAGCAGATTTCTGAGTTCGAGGCCAGCCTGGTCTACAGAGTGAGTTCCAGGACAGCCAGGGGTATACAGAGAAACCCTGTCTCAAAAACAAAAAACAAAAAAACAAAAAAAACAAAAAACAAACAAAAAAACCCTCCTGTGGCCGGGTGGTGGTGGCACACGCCTTTAATCCCAGCACTTGGGAGGCAGAAGCAGGCAGATTTCTGAGTTCGAGGCCAGCCTGATCTACAGAATGAGTTCCAGGACAGCCAAGGCTATACAGAGAAATCCTGTCTCGAAAAACCAAAAAAAAAAAAAAAAAAAAAAAACCAACCAACCAAACAACAACAACAAAACCCTCCTGTGTGGCTAGCTGTGATGGGACACACATTTAATTATAGCACTCAAGAGGCAGATTTCTGTGAGTTTGAGGCCAATCTGGTCTACCTAGACCAGTGGTTCTCAATCGTCCAATACTATGACCCTTTAATACAGTTCCTCGTGTTGTGGTGATCCCAGACCATAAGATTTTTTTGGTTTGCTATTTCATAATTAGCATTTGCCACTATTATGAATCATAGTATAAGTATAAATGTTATCTGATTGTGTTAGGTGACCTCTGTGAAAGGGTTACGGGTCAATCGCCAAAAGGATTTTGACCTATAGGTTGAGAACCACTGACCTAGACAGTTCCAATCCAGCAATGGCTCCTTAGTAAGACCCTGTCTCAAATAAAACAAAACAAACAAGAAAACCCAAACAAACAAATGAACAGCATAAAAAACATTCTGTGAGTGGGCTAAGTTCTTTCTGCAGGCTTGAGAGGAGAGGCCATTCCTCTGATTTTTCAGACACTTTTCCCAGCATCCCTAAATCCCTGGTCACTTCTTCTACCTTCTAGCCAGTTGGCCACCCCAGGTCTACTCTTGGCTTTCTTCTCTCTCCAAGGGCCTTCTCTTCTGCCTGGTGTCAAACCCCCTCCTTTACAGACATATGTGACCACACTTAGGGGTCATTTGGGTAATCCAAGATAACGCCCATCTCTAAACCCTAAATCCTATGTGCTTATTTGTTCTCCATGAAGTAAGAGTCACAGGTTCTAGGCAGGGGTCAGGCTGTCCATTTCCCCCATCCTATCATCCTGCTTTTCTCTGCTCTTTTATTGTGGATGTGATGTGACCGGCTGCCTAAACCCTCCCTTAAGTTGTTTCTGTCAGGACATTTTATAATAGCAAAGGGAAAAGAAACTAAGACATTTGTCTCCTTGCTGAGAACAGGAAGCTATTCTAGAAAATTCTAGATATATTGAAAATACTCAGAATTCTCTCCAATTTCTTCACTTTACCCTGTGTGTTATTATTTTACCATCCTTCTCACATATGAATATGGGATGTTCTGTCTTCCAGAATTTGGAGCAGAAGGGAAGGTAAAGAGGGGGGATTTTGTTTAGCACCTGTATGCACATGCTTGTCCATGCCTCTTCCTATGCTATGGAACAGACCATCAACTGTAATACCCCTTGATCTCTCCTAGGGCTTTCCGTAGGAAAACTGTCCTCATCATACTGAGTAGAGAATTTAGTAAAAGAGGCATTAGCTACAAATGTATCATATACTGCAACTCAGGAATGAGTTTGATCATCAGAAAACAACACAAACTTAGTTTTCTATTTTGTCAGTACTAATAGAACTTCTGTCTATCACATTGACTTAAGGGGAGTATAGCTCATTAAGTAAAAAAAAAAAAAAATACTTGTTATATTTTGTGGTTGAAAAACAGAACCAGGTTTCTCCTTCATTCCACCTCTGATCTGTCCTTGAGATTGGATCTTCCAGACTACATTCGAAGTGGAATGATTCATTCCAGGAACTTATAGTGGGAGACTAGGAGACCAGGTGTTGCCTATGCCCTGAAACCATTGAGAAGTCAGGGAAAATGTAAGGAACTGGAACTGTAGGAAAGGAAATCTCACATCTCTTTGGCTTGGAGGATCTGACTTCCGACTCACTGTTAACTGTTTGCAGGATAGACTTCTATTTATTGTCTTTCAGAATTCATCCTGTGCTGTGTCAAGGGTGATCTCTAAAGCCTGGGAGGGACTACTCAGATGGAAGGGAAGGACCCAGGATCTTACTCTGATCTTCAGCCTTCGGTTTAGGGTAATAGAAGCTTGTGCATTTGAGCTAAGAATAGTCTTGCTTTCTTACTTAATGTGCACAGTCTCAAAATAGCTTGGCAGAACTCCCCATCGGCATCCGTGTGAGGAGAGACAGCAGCTCCAGTCTCACTTAGAGTCGATTGCTCCTGCCACTCAGTCACCAAATGCTACTCAGGCCTCTGGAGAGCTGACTGAAATCCCAATTTAACTTTTTTTTGGTGAGGAGAGGGGAGTGGGCTTTCATTTGTAATGAGTCTGAAGCACATACTTATTTCAAGTGATAATGTTCAGCATCCTTGTGTGGGTGATTCTTAAAAACCTCCTCCCACCCTCGTCCCCCAGAATTGTGACTGTCATTTCCTTCTGTGCATTCTACACCCTGGGACATATTCACACAGGAGACTCCCTTTTTCATGTCAGTGAACACTTTGACAAACGTATACCCAGTGCTTTGTTTGACTCCAACAAGCAGCTGTTGTTTTAATTAGCAGTGCTGGCTGACAGGTGATCAAGTGTCACCCAAGTGGCTTTTCTTGAAGCTGTTGCTTATAGGTAAAGTGGAGACTTGAACCTTCCAGAGATCTGGTGGGCACTTCAGTAGCAGCTGAGGTGACAGGCCTAAAAGCCAAGGCATAGCAGTTAGTCATCTTGGAAACAACCCAGGCAGTGAGGCCAGTGGGGAAAGGCCCAGTGAAAGGTGACCTGTTATAGCTAACTTCAGTATGGGGAAGACATACTGTGTCTTGTCCCTTCAAGATCATTTTACGGGCAGTGTGACCTGGTAAGGAACCGATAGCCAAGAACATGGACCAATTGCAGAGGAGTTCAGCACCTCTTGTATATTAGACTGAGTAAATAGGGATCATCATTTCCAGATAGGGTGAGGTGCCCCCAGAAAGCACCAAACCCTCCATCACTGACATTGCTTCCTATGCTTGATTTGAATGGCTACAAAATGTCAGCAAGACTTTTCCTCTTTTCATTTGATAATAGGTGTGATCTATCATTCACTCTTGTTTTTTGTTTGTTTGTTTGTTTTTGGTTTTTCGAGACAGGGTTTCTCTGTGTAGCCCTGGATATCCTGGAACTCACTCTGTGGACCAGGCTGGCCTCGAACTCAGAAATCCGCTTGCCTCTGCCTCCCAAGTGCTGGGATTAAAGGCGTGCGCCACCACTGCCCGGCTCAATCTTGTGTTTTAATCTGTTTTCTGTTGTGGAGGTTTATTTATCTAATGATCTGGAGAATAAGAGATCTGGCAGTAGCTCAGCATCTAGTGAGGAACCACTGCTGGGTCATGGTATAGCAGAGAAGACAGAGTATGTCTTCCAGGAAAAGCTACTGTAATTATCCTCATAATCCATCCATCCATCCATCCATCCATCCATCCATTCATCCATCCATTCATCCATCAGGGCTGAATCCACGCACTAATGCAGAGCCTTCCTGGCCCACTCTTCTCCCAAAGGCCCTGTCTGCTTCCATCTCTTAACGCCATCAGCGTGAGTATGGGAAGGAATTTATAAACTACAGCAGTCTACTGTTTGAGTCAGTCTTGCTATCTGCTGGATAGGAAGTTGTATAGATCAGGAAAATTTGGATTATAGAAGCGTGAGTGTTCTTTATAACAATCTCCAGTAAGTGGTTTCCCAGATGACATCAGGGACCCACATCCTCCAGGGTCAAGGTCCCTTACTTGATATCCCTCCCCTGATCAGGAGTTAGACATTATAACTTTGTATCTCACAAACAGAAAATGGGAAAGGTAAGTTATAGAAGATGTATGGTTTAGTCTGAGATCATTTAACTTAGCCTTCCTTTCATTGAATGAAACTCAGCTGCCATCTTAAGCTGACCCATGTAATGGGACACTTAAGAAGAACACAGAGGAACACTTCCAGAGAAGATGAAACCCCCACCCCACCATGACAAAGTATGAATACCACCAAAGTCTAATTTAGTGAACCAGTGTGGCTTATTGAGGTTACTTACAGGAGTATGGGTGTGGAGTCTTTGAAGCTTGGCTTGTCTGAGAGTGACCTCAGAGGTCCTTAGTGTTTATTCTTGGAGAGGGAGGAGCCTAGTGAATCTGGTTAGTTGCAGGGACTTCCTAAAACTATTGAGTTGTTTGCTTCCTGTCTCAAAGAGCTTTTCTAGAGGATGAAATGTTTTAGCCTGGCAGTAGTGGCACACGCCTTTAATCCCAGCACTTGGAAGGCAGAGGCAGGCGGATTTCTGAGTCTCAGGCCAGCCTCTCTATACAGAGAAACCCTGTCTTGAAAAACAAAAACAAAACAAAAGAGGGGGGGAGGGGAAGGGGAGAGAGAAATGTTTTAACATGAGAGGAAACAGATAAACAATAGTAACCTGAAAAGAACAGCTAATCATCAGTGCACCAGCCCAGTTGAGCTCCAGTCCTGCAAACAGGTTCATGCTCAGCACAGAGCTGGTCTCAAACACCTATGAGGGTCTTCAGTGAAAGTCACTCCCTTCGCCCTGAAGCCATGAACACAGATATATATTCATGGAGATTTGTGTCCAGAGGTCCCTGCAAGACTGTGCTTGGCATTATGACCCATAGAAATTGAAAAGTAAAGCATGTATCTTGTTTTCAGAATGAAATTCTGGCATCATTTATTACATAGCAATTTGTCCAAATGTGAGGGTATAATATCATGATCATTAATATAGAAAATTCAAAGTGTATGAAATAAAGTTTCTTCAGAATCTTTTTATCTAGCAGATACTTTCATACAGCACCAGAAAAGACTAAAATATTATTCTAGCCAGTAATTCTAAATCTTTGCTTCACTAAAAAATTTTTGGTGGGTGTCCTAATAATTAGCTTTAACTCTCAACTAGACACATTAAAGATATTGGAGAAGAGATTTTCAATTGATGGAAATTTTTACTATGTACTCCAGGATGGCCCTGAACTTGCTTCAAGGTTTACACTGGCCTCAAACTCCTAATCTTCCTGCCTCTTCTGTGCCGAGTCTACATGTATGTAGCACTGTGACTAGACTAACTCAGAAACTTGTTAGGAAAAGAAGAAAGCCCATTTTACTTGACAATACCACCATAACAATATTGTGCCTTACCAGATGACTGCTCAACACCTTAGTTTTAATCTCCACTGGGAAGAAGGTAATCTCCAACCAGCCTTTGGACAATGTGAAATTTTAGAACTGATTAGTTTTTAACAATCAGATAGGATAGCATGCAGTGTATAGCCAGAGCACATGATGTTTTGAAACAGTTTGAGTTCTTTGGCTTTGCGTGCTGACACCAGACCTTCTGTTCCATAGCTGACATTTCATCTGTAGCTTTAATCTGAGTAACACAGGAACCTCACATTGCCAAGCTTAGTTTTTTAAAACTGTCTCTAAGACATGAGAGCTTGTGTAGCCTTGCTGCATTTGTGAGTTTTTTCTAAACATTATTTTAGCGCACAGTAATAACTTCATCTTGTCTGAAATAGTGATGTGGATTGTGACCTCAGTGTGTCCTCCTTCAGTATTGAAGGTGCAGTCTGTAATTCACGTTTACGGTGGACAGCTGAAGACTCACGATATGAAGATGGCTCTTATAAAGTATAAAGTCAGTTTGAATGACGTCATCCAACACTTAAAAAGCATTTATGGTTTTTGTTTTCAGTATAGTAGTTCTTGCTTGTTATGCAAATGTGTTGCTGATGCACATACTGGCTATCAATTTTATGGGAATGGTGGTTGTGTATTTTTTTTAAAGACCACAGCTGTCATTCACTGTATAGATAGTGCTACATTTCAGTACAGTTGTTTGTGGTGCTGTATCCTAAGCATTGAATTTTTCCTGCTTCTAATAGGTCTATGGTGAGTACTTTGTACAGTGATAAATATCTTTTGTTTCCCCCAGGACATTTAAAAAACAGAAGTTGGGTGTGGTAGTGAAATCTGTAATCCTAGCAGTTGGAATCCCAAGGCAGTTTAAGGTTAACCTGGATTCATAGAAACTCTGCTGAGAGAGAGAGAGAGAGAGAGAGAGAGAGAGAGAGAGAGAGAGAGACAGAGGAGAAAAGAAATAAGGAATAATAATGAAAAAAATAAGTAGTCTCTAGATCCTTATGACCTGGGTCATTAGATTCTACTGTAGTTCATGTTCCTGTTCAGTAGCAAACACTGCATTGTACAGTGTCCTCTCATTTTATTTGTAATACCAATGGCACAGGATCCAGTACATTTCCCGACCATTAAATACTAACATCTCACCATGATTCCATGCATGTTGGGGGTGGGGGGAAGACACAAAATGATACAGCCTTTAGGGCTCATAGTGAGAGTCAGGTTGGCTTTAGCTTTTGGCCTCCTGAGTCCCATAGATAATGCAGAATGACCCAGGTAGGTTTTGTGCACCCAGAGCCTCCATCCCCACTGAGGAATTCAGAGCTCAGGGAACTTGAATATTGCTATGGGCTGAAGCAAATAAGCTTGGGCAACTATTGTACTGGAAAGAGCCCTCATCATCATTACATTAGACAGTAAGTAAAGCCTCCTTGGTCCTTTGGGAAATCCTATCTCAAGTGTTAGCCAAGACTCTACGTTGTACAGCATTTTTAGAAGACAGCCAAAGACACCCTCATGGGTGCCAGTGCCTCTACGCGTAAAATATGCAGGACGTGAGTGTTCTTCGGAGAACTGATTATAACAGGAATGGTGTCTTCTCCATTGCCCACAGCCTCATGCTGTGAATGAGTTTATAAACATCTTCTCCTTTTCACAGCAGAGATTTGTTTGGAGAATGCTTAGGGATACTGTATCATGAAAATTTGCTCTAACACAAACCCCTCTCTTACAATAGAGTAGTGGTTCTCAATCTTCTTAGGCTGTGACCTGTTAACAGAGTTCCTGATGCTGTGGTCACCCCAACCGTAAAATTCTCTTCATTGCTACTTCAAACTGTAAATTTTCTACCATTATGAATCATAATGCAAATTTCTGTGTTTTTGGATGGTCTTAGATAACCCCTGGCAAAGGGTTGTTTGACACTCAAAGTGGGTCACAACCCACAGTATAGGAACCACTGAAATAGAGGCACAAAGGACTGACCTACCTGAGCTATCTCAGTGTCAACTTCAAGGAATTACAAATCCAAGTGGTCCTGTACAACTGCTAAATTGATTGTCCTTTCCAATTTATATGATTTTAGTCTTTTTAGAGCATCTTCATGTGGGTTCCTCCATAAGTATGACACAAAGTTTAGAGTATAAGATCATTTGAGAAAGGGATCCCAGGAAGCATGGGCAGTGGGGAAGAGGTGAGAATTGGAGAACATCGGTGACAATCTAAAGTATGTTATCAAGCAGGTAACTACAGGAAACACTTGGACCACAACCCATTGGCGAATTCTGGAGTTACTTGAAGGTAGATAGAGCTGGACTATTTATCAAACATTGAATCTCATCCACCCTAGCTTAAGGCAATTCTGGGAACTGGTTGGGTCCTACACTTGTCCTTGTATTCAGGTAGAGTGCACTGACCAGAGGCGTTTCAGGTGGGGTCACAGGAAGGTAAACATGTGAGGAATTTTGCTATGTGAAGGGTTGGGTAGCAGCCGCATTTGCTCCAGGCCCAGGACCCAGTGTCAAGGATCAGCACCCTTTTGAATTTGTAGACTCTTAGATACCTTTGCATCCAAGGGAGCCCTGCAAGGCTGCCAGGGAAACACACAACGGTAGTTTAAATGGCTTTGGTTTTGTTTTATTTTGGTATAGTTTAATTGGGTTTCTTTTGTGTGAGTGTGGTATACGACGTACACAGGTATTTTCCCGTATGAGAGGAGGACTGCAGGCACTCTGCTTTCTAACTCTCAGCTTTCTTCCCTTGAGTTTCTTACTGAACCTGCACCAAGGCTAGTAGCCAGCAAGCTCCAGAGCGCCTCCTATATCCTATCTACCAACACACACACACACACACACACACACACACACACACACAC
>JADRCD010233328.1:0-14029 GCA_019843815.1 Montemys delectorum | reverse complement strand
ACACACACATACACACACACACACACACACACACATGGGTCCAGCTGGACTAGTTACAAAGAGTCGCCACCAAAGTGCCCAGCATTCAGCAGATCTGCAGCTCCTGCCAGGCCAACCGTAGAGCTGAGGGCAAAGCCAGCTGTTGCACTGCTTCTGAGCAAAAGACCCACAATCTTCATCAAATCAGCTGTGCGTGCTCACAAGAGTCCATCATGATGGAGCCTGTGGACTGTTGGCATTCCCACAGAGGATGGGGTGAGAGGGTCATGGCCCCTCTTCTGATATTTTAGTCACCTCTCCTAGCCACGTGTAAGCCGTTCTGCCCTAAAGGCACCTCAGGAGCTAGGATGGGGTGCTAGAGTATATAGGCTGGGGGGAGTCGAGGGAGAGAAAGTCTGATCTATGTGGCTGGGGGCAGCCCTCACCTCATCCATTCTGGGTGCAGACATTCCGCTGCAGTTGCCTTGGTAAGCTATGCTTCTATCCGTAACCCTCATGCACACTCTGCAAGGAAGCCGGACAGATTCGGTGGCTCATTTTCTCCAGGAGAAAATTCCCACACCACCGACTGAGGACAGAGGAGCTGCCCATGGAGCTCATCTGAGACGCCCCCTACTGGAGATCAGCGGTAGCTCCAGAGCACTTAGTCTGGGGTGGTTTGTTACACACCAACAACTGACTGGGACATCTGGGTCTATTTGCATTGGAAACCCATGGGTTAGCATCTGTGGGTTGTAATGGCGCACCCAATGGCGCTTTGTAACTCATGAGCAGAGAATGAG
This sequence comes from Montemys delectorum, assembly GCA_019843815.1. Classification (NCBI taxonomy): domain Eukaryota; kingdom Metazoa; phylum Chordata; class Mammalia; order Rodentia; family Muridae; genus Montemys; species Montemys delectorum. The sequence goes on along the minus strand of JADRCD010233328.1, from coordinate 13,247 downwards.
ATTAGCCACTTGATCAGAGAGGCCTAAAGGGTAACCAAAAAAAGCTGACCATCAAGAACCGTGATATCCACAGAGCCAAATGTACACCACAATGAGAAAGGGACATGCAACTAAGCATGACGTGGCTCCATCTCTGAAGTTTTGCAGACAGTATGGTGTTCAATGTCAGGAAGGTACTTTCCCCGGACAGGAGAGGCCCAGGGGTCCAAGGATCCATCAGGCAATGTCTGCTGATCATGTGTGCACACAAGTTGTCTTCAGACCACATGTTTGGCTATACCTCAAGGACTCTTCTTATAAGCCTGGCACAAATGCCATTCACTGATATGAGAAATGGCCCTGAGTGACAATTCATACAGGTGACACTGTATATCTTAACGGCAGACAAGAACGTGGAGAAAAGTGAGCCCAAGCAAACGGGGCGGCACTCCTGCAGGACAGAGGGTGCTGTGACACTTCCAAATGGAGAATCTCAGCTCTGAGTCTCCAGAAGAAGATGCTGAGGCCACACCCACCTGTGAAAGCACTCAGAACCCTGGCATGCTCCGTCCTCACAGCACCCTGGGCCAAACAGAGTTAAAAGGCAGGGGAGGATGGGGAACACTGGGGTTAAAGCCTTCCATGCTGTCCACGGGGCTGCAAATGGGATCCAGATGTCCAGGCCTGCTCACCCTGCGGCTGGCTCGCAAAGGAAACACATTCCTCTCCCAGCTGCTGGGGCTGCACAGCCAACAACTCCCAAAGAGCCGTGGGGGAGGTGCCTCGCCATCTGGGCCGCCCACTGCCAGGGGAGGCTGCCAGGCTGGGGGAAGCACAGGGAAGAAGGGCCCCCTTAACTCAACATGGGTCCTGGCACGTAAGGGGCATGGGTGGATCTGTACCCTCCCTGACATGTCACCAAGAAGTCACCTTGCAGCCTGGCACAGCTTATTAAGGACAAATGGCACTGATAATGGGGTTGGGTTGTGGCTACCTGGGTACTTCCCACCTGCTTCGTTGGCACTGACTGTCCCCGGCTAGGTCGTGACTGGGGGCACTTAGGAGGGTGCCTCATTATGTCTCTGAAAGAGACCAGAACCGAGCCTTCCGGCAGAGGGACACGAAAAAACCCTTCAGTAAGGAAAAGAAGTGGGGCGGGGGAGATGGCTCATTGAGCAAAGTACTTGACGAACAAGCATGAGTGTCTGAGTTCAGATCCAGAAGCCATGACACATGTCTCCCATCTTGGTTTTCCCATAGCAAGATGGGGGTGGCAGCAAGATAATCTCAGAAGCTTGTGGCCATCTAGCCGGCTATGTCCCGTCAGACAAGAGACCCTGTCTCAAGCAGAGTGGAAGGTGAGGACCGCTGACACCCCACATGCACACTGTGGCACGTGCACCCGAACGCACACCACACAGAGTGTGTGCATGCATCTGTGTAGACATATGTGTGCATGCCTCTGTGTAGACATGGGTATGTGTGCATGCACCTGTGTAGACATGCATGTACATACATGTATCTGTGTGTACATGCACACGTGGCTTGCGCCGGTTGTAGAGGCTGGTGTTTACATGTCCTTCTTCTCCAGTGAAGGTCATGCAAGCCAGAGAGAAGGCACAACACTCTGGCTAGTCACAAGGTGACCTTATGTCTACACATGGTGTTTCTGCAAGGAGGGAGAAGCTGCTTTGAAAAGCACAGAGGAGGAGGGTACCTCCTCCACCTCCCCGCTGGCCTCCATATTAAATCGTGTCCTTACTGTTACAGTTCACACCAGTCATCAGCGGTGTCAAGCCTGGGTCACCTCTAGGTAGTGGAGGAGCCAGCCCTGTTTGGGCTGGAGGCAGTAGGGGGACAGTGACAATGGAGAACAGATCATTGCAAGTTGGGCTGAGAGACAGCTCAGAGAGAAGATGGCTTAAGGGAATGTACTCCATTTACAGTCCGGAGGTCGATTCCCAGCATCATGTCAAGTGGCTCAGAACAGCCCATAACTCCAGCTCAAACCTGCATTTGGTGGTGCAGGCTTTCAAGCCATCACTTGGGACACTGGGCCAGAGTATTACAAGTTCAAGGCTAGCTGGGGTAACTTAGTGAGACCCTGTCTCAAAACATCTAGAGACTGCTCAGCGGTTAGGAGCACTTGCTGTTCTTGCAGAGTTTCCAGCATCCATACTGGGTGGTTCATAGCCACGTATAACTCCAGCTCCGGAGGAGCTAACATTCTTCTAGCTTCAGCGGGCACCTGCCCACATATGGCACTAACATGTGCCCCACCACACACACACACACACACACACACAAACACACACACACAAATAAATACTTTAAAAAGTAAAGAAGCAGGCCAGGTATGATGGTACATGCCTCTAGTCCCAGCACTCAGGAGGCAGAGGCAGGCAGATCTTTGTGAGTTCACAGCCTGCCTAGTTGACATAGCAAGTTTTAGGCCAGTCAGGACTACAAAGCAAAGACTTGTCCCAAATAAACAAGTAGCCGTGGTTGTAGCCTATCGGTAGAGTACTGGCATGCTTAAGATGCTGAGTTCAATCACCAGAATCACAAAGCAGCAAAATAAGACAAAACCCAAGAACACCAGTGCAGATTCTTTAAAGGAAAACAAGACAAAATGAGGAACTGACAAACCCGAGGAACTCCCTCGCCATCCCTGAGATGTGAGCCTGTCTAGCTCAGTCTCTGTGAATAAGCCTGCCATCAACAAGTGACATCTGTCCCTGTGACAGCCCAAAGCAGGACAGTACCCACACCCTGAGAAGAGACCAGAAAAGGGTCTAGAAATAAAGACAGCAGCAGCTCTGCCCTGTACCAGCCGAGCAAGGAGCCCCAGGTCCCACCAATTGCCAGTGTTTACATTGCTTGAAGAGGGGTGAACTGCAGCGCACCCCTCCAACCCACAGAGGCGTGCTGCAAAGTTAAAATAACAATATTGCTCACATGAATGCTAAAGACTGACAGGGACTAGTGGCTGTATATGAAAGTCACGGGGAGAATGTTCTTCCCAAAGTGCTGGATGGTTCTCTCGCTCATCCCAGCGATATCGTGACCGACAGGTGACACTCAGAAGACAGGGGCTTAAAGTCCACAGAGGACTTTAGAATTTTAGAGTCCCGAGGACATGATCCATCTGGCCACGGGACAAACACCAAATGCCGCAGGAGGGTGGGGTGGGCAGAAGAGGGTGGGCAGGGCATCTCACTTCTAGGGCTTCCCTGCCTCATTTCCTCTGGTGCCCCGGGTGTCCTGTGGGCTGCTGCGGCCAGTGTAGAGTCAGCCTCATGTGGTGTCAACTTGATGCCCGGTGTGGGAAGTCCAGCAACTCCTCAGAGTCTGGAAGGGACAGGCCTGCAGCGTTCTCTCTCCTATCTTGCCCAGGTGAGAACAAACCCATATCTAGGGCAGAGGGCTGCCCTGAGAAGGCCCAGCAAGGTCCAGGCCTAGGACCTGGGTTTGAGCCCACATCAAAGGTAACCTATGGTCCTCCTGCTCTTGCAGAGGAGACGACCGGCTGCCAGAAGACCTCGGGGAGGCTGTGTGGGCCTAGGCCTTTTGTTAGGGCTTGTCAAGACACTACTGCCAAGGTCAGGGCTTATATAGTCCTGGGCAATCCCCAGCCGTGCATTCTGAAAGTCTGACATTCCTCTAAGTCCACTCAGCTACCGGCCCAGAACCCCCACAGGCTGTTTGTCCAGCATGCTGTCCTCTGGATGACCTAAAAATTTATGGCTGTGGGGTTGGTGGGATGGGCCCAGAGGATAAAAACACTTGCCCCATGCCTTATGATTTGAGTTCCAATTCCAAAACCAGGAGGAGGAGAGACTTGACTTCCACAAGCTGTTCTCTGACTTCCCTATTTATGATTTCCCACAAACAAACAAACAAACAAACAAACAATAAGTAAATAAACACTGTGGCTGGCTCTCCAGGGAAGCCATAGTCTATGAAGGCCAGAGTTAAGCTGACCCGGGGAGGACCCTCTGTCACCCCCATGGTAGAGCTCTGGGGCACTTTCTCCGATCAAAGCCTTCATGCTTGATGGATTCCAGAACATTTTATTCTCTATGCTGCCCTAAGTGTCCCCAGAGGTCTGCAAAATCCCAGCTGAAGGTCTCCAAAAGTCCAGATTCTCCACAAAAACACACTAGGAGCCTCAAGTCCCCTCTGCTCTTGACATTCATGAGAAGAGCAGCTTGAGGGTTTGCTGCCTGTTTGGCCTTGAGTCAATGTGTCACCCGGGACATCACCTCTGAAGCTGTCATTTATCTGCAGGTGAGGAGGGGTGAGTGACCTGGGCAGGTGACTCTGGGGTGTTTGGATACAAGAACAGCATGCCTGCCCCTTCTACCAGGCTCTGCCCAGCTAACAGTCCCTGTACCCTCTGGCGTGTTCCTGGTATTTCTAGCTAAGTGCTATTTCAGTCGTGTTTACTCTTGAAAGAGAGAAAACCAAAGCAGAGTGTGGTGCACCCTTTAATCCCAGCACTGGGAGGCAGAGGCAGGTGGGAACCTTCATGAGTCTGAGGCCAGCCTGGTCTACAGAGTATGTTCCCAGGCAACGAGGACTACAAAGCTACAACTGTCTCAAACCCAACCAAACAAATCCCCCCAAACCAAGCGTCTCCAAGCCAGCTTCTCTATCACACACTTCTCCACCCAGCAAAGCCAAGGTGGTTTCCAGTATGGACCTGGAGTTCAGATCCCAACCCAGCCCTGCAAAGGGATCGTCCCACCTCTCAGGAGTTACCATGGGAACACGATATAGAATTAGAGTGATTAACATGCGTGTTGCCACGTGAAAAGCAGGCTAGGCATACAGTAAGTACTTAGTTTCTGTCACTGTAATCAGGTGACTTCTGGAGTGTAGGTTTTGTCATGTGCTAAGCTTTCTGTGCTCTCCCCGGCACGTGCCACCGAGTCCCCCAGCTTTGCTAAGTCCTTGCACATCCAGTGTCCCAGAGCCCTTGTTGGTACCGAGCATTTGGCGGGCGACTATAGAGGGAGAACTGAATTTAAATTTTTATTTTACTCTGAATCTCAGTCACCACACGAAGGATGGAAGCCCTTTACACAGACCCAGGCACAGCACCGCACTAACAGTGCAGGCACGGAAGGGAAACCCTGCTTCCCTGTCCAGAAGGGTGGCCAGATCTGTCTGGGTCTTGCTTTGCCAGGCCTCCTGATGGCCACAGTGGCCTGGGCAGCTGTCACCTCAAGCAGGCTCCCACAACCTAGGAACAACACATCCTTTCTCAGAATTTAAGGAAACAGCCTTTGCTGGAAGCAACCAGCAAACAGATGTTTCCTCCTGGCAGGCCGGAGCCACCCGCCCTCCCCACTGCGGGGCTCCCACTCTTTACTGTGAGGCCCGGGCTACACAGGGGAGATCCAGTGCTTTCAATTCTTCTTTTTAGGCAGGGGGAGGAAAAAAAAATTTAAATGTGTTTTACAAGCCTGCCTTTGCCATTGTTTATGTAAACAGGTAAATTGTTTCCTGCCTCAATTAAAAACATCTGCCACATAAATGAATACCAATTAACTCATCCTGTTTTTAATTACTCTGTTAATTACACACAGGCAGCAGCAAGGATGGCATGGAGGGGGGGGGCTGGGTGCATCCCTCCCCCTCAACACCCCTCCCCCTTGCCTGGCAAGGATCCGAAATATGTCTGGCTGGTGACGGATCAGGGTGGCAGAGAGGTGGTGGCATCCTGCCAGCCGGGATTTCCTGATCCATGGCTGCCAAGCAGGCGCCTTTTCTCAGACTCTCTTGGGTGGGGGTCTGGCTTGTGCTGCCTCTGCCATTCCCACTCTGTTGCTCTCAGACTCGGCTGTGGGGCATCAGGGACAGCTCATCCATGCACAGCTTCCCAGATCCTGCTGGAGGGTGAAAGCTGGAGGGCAGGGACATAGGGTTTCACCCAGCCAGTCTTGGTTCGATCTCCTGCTGGGGCCGGTGGGAATGGGCACCATTGCTATGTACTGAGCACACAAGGTACTGGGTGCCTTGGCCAGCCCTTACAATTTGAATACGCTCTACTGTACCTGCGGCAGGTGCCCAGCCTTCCACATCTACTCATCTGGCCCTTCTTCCGGTACAAGCTCACCAACACACAAACATCTTTCGCTTACTGGTTTTCAAGGAAAGAGGAAGCCCCGCTTGCCTCCCCTGGGGAGCATTCTAGCTAGCCATCATGACTTCCCAGCTGGGCTGCCAAATACTGAAACCCATCCAAGGTCAAATTCCCAGGACTGGTCAGAGTCAAGGGGAGACCACATTCTGGCAGCACAGCCTGCAGCCCGGGCGAGACATTAGCTTATCTAAGCCTCGCAGCCTGAGCTCGGGAAGATGATAAGGATGAGACAGGAAAGGGTTTTCCAATCTCCATTTCATAGATAGGGAAACAGAAGCCCAGGGAGGGTGAGGTGCCACCCGTGCATACAGTGAAGAGGGCCCACCTGCTCCGTACAGGCCCTCTTTCTCATGGTGGCCTGGCTCTAAGCAGTGCTCGTCGGATTTCCCACACCCTCTCTCCTTGGCAAGACTGGGGGCTGGGATGGACCCCAGAGCAGGGAGGTGAGGGAGGGTACAGTGTCAGGGTTTGACATCAGTGTCGACTTCGTGGAGTGGGGTAGGGTATCCTTGGGAAACAGGAGGCCCTCCCTTCCGCTGGGAGCAGGGGCACACAGGCCTTTCTGCCCTTGCTCAGGCCCAGCTTCCCCTAAGCAGTGGCTCCTGAGTTCCCAGTTGCAGGGGGGGTCGAGATCAGCCTCCTGCTGGATCGATCACACAGCAGCTGCAGCTGGAGTGCCCGTCTGGAGCGGCTGCGAGCCACACTTCCTGCAAACACCAACCGGTTGGTGTGAGGGTCTGAGCTGCTTCTGCTCTGAGCTAGAAGGCACATATCCTACACAGAGGCCGAGACTGCAGCCACACTGTGCATCACAGGAAGTGGAGCCACACTGTGCATCACAGGAGTGTGTCTCCCGAACACAACTCAGCATGCCACCACTGATCTTTGTACAGTGGTGGGAAAGAGCCCCTCCCTAAGGTCCTATATCTGAACATGGTTACTGGGCTCCCTAAGGTCCACCATGTACTTCTCCAGGAGGCTCTCCAGACAATGAGAGAATAGAATCCTCACCTGGGCCATTGTGCAGGTCTGTTCTAGGGATTAGGACATACCTGGGAGGTGGAGGATCCACTCTTGGGTCAGCATATTGGTTTATTTGCCTGTTCATTTGAGATGAGATCTTATGCTAGCCTGGCCAACCTGGAACTCACTTTGTAGCTCAGATTGGCCCCAACCTCTGGCCCTCAGCCACTTGGGTGCTGGGATTTCAGGTATGCATACTGATGTCAACTTTTGTTTTCTGAGAGAAAGGTCTCATTCAGAAGCTCCGGCTGCTCTGAAACTCAGTATGTAGCCCAAGCTGGTCTTGAAATAACAGTATCCCTCCTGCTTCAGACTCTTGGGTGCTGAGATTAAAAGTATAAGCTGCTCTATAGTAAAAGGACTCACACATACTCAGGCTCACCTACCCAGCCCTGGATCTAGGGGGCATACAGTGATTCACCACAGATAAAGCAAAGACCCTGGAATTATGTGTAGAGGCTCATTTGCTAGCCTTGAGCATAGGTGTGTCCCACTGGTCATGTCTAAGGGTGGGAGCGCCCATATCATCTCAGCTGTATACCACGTCACAGTGGACACACAGAGAGACCCTGGAGCTGCACACCTCTCCCTCCCTTCCTTCCCTTCCCACAGCGGGCAGAAACTGTTTCCTGCCCTATCCCAGTCAATCTCCAATCCTGGCCCTGGGAAGGTTCCAGGCAGGCAGATGGGTCTGGTGTTGGTGTTGATGCTGGTGCAGCTGCTCTGGGGGAGCTGTGGGGCTGGTGAAGCTGCCTACCTTTCCAGCGGGAACCTTATGGGTATTTTGACTCATCTCACCAAATGGTCTCAGGGGACCTTGAGATCTGGGGGCGGAGCCTTTGGGGAATTTTCCTGGGAAGAGGCGCTTGCCAGGCATCTAGCTCAGGGATAGCTTCCATCTAATAGGGATAACAACAGAGTGTCACAGAGGGCATGGGGCTGCCTGAGGTCAGCCCATCAAGACTCTCCAGGGACCCATGGGTGTGTACAACAGCCAGGAATGCCAACATTCATGGGAACCTGGCAGGGCACTTTTCTGAGCAGAGAAGCAGATAGCATAACCAACCAGTATGTTGGGGGTCTGTCTCACGATCCTCGTGAGGATGTTCTTAGGATAGAGGCCTGTTTTGTGTGTGTGTGTGTGTGTGTGTGACAGAGAGAGAGGGAGGGAGGGAGGGGGGGGAGGGGGAGAGGGGGGGGGAGAGAGAGAGAGAGAGAGAGAGAGAGAGAGAGAGAGAGATTGAGATTGAGATTCAGTAGGCTCTTACCTTGCCCACATCTCACTTGTCTACTGGAGGGTTAAGGACCACTACCTGCATGCCGGAGAGTCACTTTTCCCATCAGAGAAGGGAGTGACCCTACACCAAGAGGTCAGGTATTGCTGTTAGCTTAAGCTTTCAACTCGACACAACCTAATATCATTCGAGAGGAATTCCTCCACTGAGGAACTGCTTAGATCAGACAGGCTTTTGGGTATGTCTGAGGGGCCCTGTCCTGATTGTTCCTGGAGGTAGGCAGGTCCACCCCACTGTGGGAGGCACCATTCCCTACGCAGGTAGCACTGAACTATGTAAGAGAGCTAGTTGTATACAAGCTAGCCTACAGGCCAGCTAGCGAGCCGTGTTCCCTGTGGTTCTAGCCGCACTTCTCCAGTGATTATACTTTCTGGAGTAGCAAGCAAGCTTCTTCTTAGTCCCTGCTTTGAGTGTCTGCCCTCTGTGATGAACTATGACTTGGAACGGTTAACATGAATAAACCCTGCTTTTGGTTGGGGTGTTTTATCCTAGAACAACCAGCAATAGCCAATACACCTGATGTCTCTGGGCAGCTCAGGGTGCCTCTGCTACCCAGGACAGGGTGGTTCTGGGGCTTAAAAACTGCGATGGGATCCTTTGACATCTTTTTGCACTGAGGGTAGAAGGCAGAGCCTTGCATACACCAGGAGCATGCTCACTATTGAGGTACAGTCCAAGGCCTTAAGTCCTCCCCTAAAAGATAGCATCACAAACTTCAAGCTGCCACCACCTTCAGGATGCCCGAGGGTCCCAGCATCCTAGCTGGACCTCCCTAATACTGGTGTCTGCCCCTTGTTCCACAGAGCAATTTTTAAGATCTGGGGGGCACCCATTTGGGTCCCTGTGATGGTGACAGTCACCAGGCCAAGCCTTGGGGCACGTGTTTATTGTATGTAATGTCAGAGCGGTGACCCGTGGTTCACCTCAGCCCTTTATCTCGAGAGTGTGGTGAGCATCCACCACACCAAGCATGCGGCTGCAGGGAGATTAGTAGATAGAAATCTTCATTAGGGATGGACTGGCTGCTGGCTTTGAGGTTTAAGGGTAGGGACTCATAAACCTCAGTTTCCCCATCTGTACAACATATCAATAGGACCTTCTAGGTTGGGACTGGGTGAAAGATCACTCCATTAGGCCCTTGGGTACGTCAGTGCTAAGGAGAAACACTCATTGCTTTTCACGTGTTGGGACTTCGGCTTGCTGAAGCCAGGTCTCCTCCACAGTACCACAGGGCAGTCTCTCAAGCCCTTCTCAACTCTCTTCTCCTCGCTCACCCTGAGTACTTCTGCACCCTAAATCTTCTTGTTGTTCCTCCAATGTGTCAGGCATGCTCCTGCCTCAGGGTCTTTGCACAACCACAAAAAAAAAAAAAAAAATCTTTGTAGAGCAGTCATTGGCTCTGTCCCTTTGTGGATTTCTCCACACTTCCTTTACCAGGAGAGCAGAGCCAGCCAGGGACCACCTATAGCCCAGGCTGGGACTCCATCACTCACCCCTCCACTCGTTGTCCCTCTCAAGAGGGGGCAGCGTTTGCTGGGTTCTGCCTGGAACAAGTGCCAGTCATTGTCAAAGAACCAATCCCAACCTACTGCATTTTGTTTCAGCTGAGGGCGGGTCTCAGTGTGGAGTACAGGCGGCTATAGCGCTCCACCTTGCCCATCTGTGAGCTTGTGAGTGCAGCTCCAGGCTACTATCTCAGATGAGGGGAGCCAAGGGCTCCCTGAAACTCTTGAGTTCCTCCACAGCCATGCTAGGGGGTCCCACGTGCAGTCCACCCCACCCCTACTGTGTGTGCGGGCAGTCGCACAGGAAGCATGGAACTCCCCCATCACTCTGCATATTGAGAAGTTCACTACTTTCAGATCTGGGGAAGGGTAAGAACTAATAGGCTCAAGGCGTCCTCAGGGTATCTGGTCCTGGGATTCTGCCCTTTGTCCAGGAGTTGGAGGTGGGGCTGGGCATGAGGGCATCTGTCTTCCCCACCAGCTTCCCCGTCTTGGGAGGGTCAGAGCCAAGGGACCAGGGGATCAGCAACCTTGGCCACAGGGGGCACACCAGCCAGAGGTGGATCTCAGCTGCTCCAGGGTGGGATGTACACTGATTACAAGACTGCCTGGCCTCTGAGGTAGACTGAGAGGCAGGTGGAGAACAGACCATCTGCCTCCCCCACCATACCACCTCATCTTCAGGCCTGGCATCACCCACACAGGGTACAGACACTACTGGGATGCCCAAGGTCCAGCCTGTCCTGACCCTCCTATGTGTGCCCAGAGGTCAGCCTGACTCTTGCCTGCCTTTTTGCAGGCGGCACAGCTCCCCAGACAGCACGGCTGCTCAGACCTCCACCCAAGGCCACATGGAAGGCACTTCGGGACTCCAAGGTCAGCTTAGGAACCACTGTGGCTGCAGCACCAACCTCCCACTACTCAGGTTGCTCCAGGCTGAGCTTCTGATGCCCCAGTGGTCCTGGCATGAGATACCCAGAGGACATGGGACAAGGATGCTATCCTCATGGGCTCTGTCCCCATTCTGCCCCAGAAACTGTGAGCATTGCAAAACCAGTCATTTTGCGAGATCACCTGTTCTATCTATGCAAACAGGTGAATCCTGGGGTCCTCAGTGAGCTGCTGCTCTCCCTGCCTGCATCTTCCCTTCCTCTGTACCTGGAAGGGCTATCACCACCTGCTACAATCTCTCAGGAGATGTCTATCTAGGAGGTCAACAGTTCCAGAAACACCTAGAGTAAGCCCAAGCTGCCTCCTGGGCTGGTGGGCCTGAGATCCCAAGGCCGTGCTACCCTGCAGGTATGAGGCTAGGGTACAGACAGACAGAGAGGGAACAAACATTCAGGATTCAGGAATCGATGCTCCTTCAATGGGAAGCTACTACCCAGCAGGAACACTGCAGGTAAACAAAGACCTACTGCAGAACACCTACAAGTGAGGTGGCTTGGAACAGATAAAACCTGACCCTTGGAGATATCTAGATGGCAGCTGGCTGGTCCTGATATTTAGAAGGAGACAGCACAGCATAGGGCAAGCGCTACCACTGAGAAAACAAAGCAAAGAAGGAGAAAGTGGCCAGAGCCACCAAAGAGAGATTTGGGGCAGACAAGAAGACGGGGAGAGGAGAGTCTTACAGGCAGAGGAGACCAAACAAAGGTCCCATACATAGGCAAAGGACCTGGCACATCTGGAAAACTGGAGGAGGCAGAATAGAGCCAGTAGCTAGTGTCCAGTGGGATATGAGGGTTCTGTGGTCAACAATCTGTGGCTCAGCTTCCTTTCTGGAGGGGTACATACAATTGGCATTGGTGGTGACTCCCCTGGCTGCTCACACAGGATAGACTTGGGAGCAAGGACAGAGGCTAGGAACAAAACTGGGTTTAGAACATCTGGTCACAGGGCAGGTGCCGGGGAGCCCAGTGGCTGTTTGTGGAATCAAACACAATGACAGCTTGCAGGCAGAAATGCTGCTGTTCAAACAACCCCCTACAGGCACTGGTCAGGCGTCCTAAGCCAGCAGGGGACCTTGGGTGGCACCTGTCCTTGGCAAGGAGGACTAAGAAACCACACAGCCAGCCCTAGCCAACAGGCAAGTGGTTTTTCTCTTTGGTTTATCCTTTGAAAGTCAGCGAATATGGACCCATAAAGTCCACTCCTCAGACCCTGCCCAACGTCCACAGTAGCGTGAGTCAGGGATGGAAACAAGACACATTTTCAATGAGAGACAACGGAACTCACGCCACGTCCATGCACTGGAACATTATCCAGTTTTAGAAGCTGGGCACAGTGCTACACACTTAACCCCAGCATTTAGGAAACAGAGGCAAGCAGATCTCTAAGAGTTTGAGGCAAACCTGGTCTATATAGGGAGTTCTGGGCCAGCTAGAGACATACAGTGAGAACCTATCTGTGTGAGGGATAGAATGAGGGAGGGGCAGACATCACTATAACTGGAAAAGCGTTGGAAAGACAAGTGGTTGCCAAAATGACATACTCTTGTGTCTGCACTGCACACACCCACACACATGTCTGCCCTGCACACTCGCACTTGCTTGCACACGTGTATACAAAGGTCCCCATAGCCCTGCCTCAAAGTCTAGGTTGTCCATTGTCTGTGCTGCACCCATACCCAAGTACCTTCTCTAAAGCCACACACAGTGCCTCGCAGACAGGCTGATGGACTTTGGTAAGAGCCGGAGATATCCGCTCTGCTGGATGTCTGCTATGGATTGACCAGGTCCTTGGGCACACAAACGACCGCCTGAGGACCCCTTCACAGTCCCACCTGGCACACGTCCGGTAGCACTGCCCTGTGACTTCTGTCTGTCTGCTGTGGGGCCCCTCCAGGCTCTTTCCAAGCTGGGAGGAAAGCCTTGGGGATGCAGGCCACAGTCATCCCTGGCAGCTAAACCTCTGCAAGGCCACTCTGGGTCCCTGGGGACACTACTCCCTGAAGCACACATCACATCCTTAGAGCCACAGCGGTCAGTGAGAGCGTCATGTCCCCGCCCCGAAGCTTTCCGACTTGAGCAGCTTCAGGGTTTGCCCTACCAGCCTTTCCACAAAATGGATGTTCAAAGGGTACGACACACAGCCCCAAGGCTTGGATCCATGGTCACTCGCTGTCTCCATGAGAGGAGAGGTGCTGCGTGGAAGGCCAAGGCCATATTGCTCACTAGAACAAGAGAGCAAGCATTCAGCACGGGGTCAGGAAGAGAGCAGGGCTCTACCTAATGCTCATTTCTACCTCAGAGCCAGAGATGACCTTAGGTGTTCAGAGTGGATAGGACAGCC
>JADRCD010233327.1:0-23666 GCA_019843815.1 Montemys delectorum | reverse complement strand
ACAGGTGAGCCTTCTAATTCTGGATTGTAATTCATTTCAGATGTAGTCAAGTTGACAACCAGGAATAGCCACTACAATCCACCCCTTGTCAACTTGACACAAATAATATCCCATGTCCACATGAAACAATAACAAAATCATGAGTACGCCTAACATGATATAACTATTCCTCGTACAATCGCAAACGCATTTATAAACTTACAATGTCCCTTGGGAACATTCTTTAGTGTCTCAACTTAAATACCAATTGATGTTAAAGAAATTGGAAGAAAAGTGTATTCTTAACAAAATAAGACAGAAGCATTCATATTACTTATAATCCTCGTTTTTGCAACTGATTACGTGGCCTTAGCTGGTATTTATAACTACCTTCCTCTACTACCCATTCTGTATTTCCTTCCCCCTCAGCAAGCACCTCAGCAGGTCTTGGCTCTTTTCCTGGAGGATTGACCCATACCTTCATTCCTGATGGGTCTGCATCTTTTGTCATCCTGCTTGGATTAGGCTGTTGTAATTTCTCATTGACCTTAATCACAGGACATGGAAGTACTAAGAGACGCCCTAAGGGATCTCCTGCACTCCAGACATAATCTTGCTTACCTCCATTGTGAAGAGGCAATCCGATTTCTCCATGGTAATCTGGATCTATCACTCCTCCTAATACTGTTATTCCCTTTTTAGTCTGTTGGTTTAAGGGCATTAGAAGCCCAAAATGACTAGGGGGAAGTCTGAGCTTCCAGTTTAATGGAATGTTTGTTGTGGCTCCTGGTAGGAGAACTCCACCCTCTGGAACCAAAACTTCTAGGCCAGCAGAACCTAGAGTTGTGGGGACAGGAAGCAAAAATTTTCCTAGAGGGTCACTAGGAGTGATAGTGAGTGGAACTATTCCCTTTTCCACCCCTTGATTCTTGGACCCATGGATCCTGGCTATGGGGGAAACTGTGCCATATATTGGATGCTGATTCTGGATCTGCAAACTGGCTCAAGTCTGGAAATTGAGCCAGGAATAGCCACTACAGCTACCATAAGGAAAGTAGAACCCAGGATGAAAATGGCTCCATTCCATGTTCATGGCATTTTGTTTTGTTTTATTTTGTTTTGTTTTGTTTTGTTTTGTAACTCACTGAGTTTAACCATGGCTGGTTGTCTTATCGTGGACATGGAACTCACTTCCGTGTACACATATGAAGATACTGACTTTTCCTCCCCCAGAATCTTTTAGTAGCCAAGGGCTCAGCAGGAAGAGTTAGGTCATGAGCTTTTCTGACAGAGCAGAGTAGCATGCTTGTATCCTTTTGAAGTTTGGGGTTAGCATCATGTCAAGTTTTGTAGTTTGTGTCTTTTCTTCTTTCCTTTCCTCCTCTAGACATTTTTATTTTACCAACTATTTTGTGTAAATAAATGCCACTAATCAAGTCTGATTTCTATTCTATTTCATGGCCTTATGCTATTCCATTGTATGGATTTACCACATTTAGTTTATCCACACATCTGTTATGAATTAGTATCCCATTTTTATTTTTATCTTTCCTTTCATTTTTTATTAAAATTTATATTAAATTTCATGGATCTTATATAGAATTATTCTCTAATGCTTACAGGCCTTGTGGAGTAGTTAAATCTAGTTAGTTAACCAGTATACTTGCTCATATCATTATCATTTCTTTGGCTGATCTACTTAATCTTGACCTCATTATGTTGACAAGTACAATGTATTGCCATTGATCATAATCACACTGTGTAATACATTTCTCAAACTTATCCTTCCCATCATGTGTCACCTTTGAACTGTATTTTACCAACTGCCTCTGGTAACCACAATTCTAATCTATACTTCAGTGAGATCTTTACTTATATTAAGTGTCCTTTAGGTTAAGCCACATTGTTGCAAATTACAAGATTCAGGTCACTTTTGTGGTTGAGTAGTATTTCACTCTTTGAATATACTTGTTCATAAACACTCATGTGGACTCTTGGCTATTGTACTGTGCTATATGTTGACCATGTAAAACTCAGCATACTGATTTCTCTCCTTTACATGTATGTCCAGGAGTGGGGTTGGTGATCATTGAGGTTATGCTTGCATTTTCCTAGTGGTTGGTGGTATTGAGCTGCTTTTCCTGTCATTATTGGTAATGTGTACATTTTTGGAGAAACATAATTATATGTAATAATAATAATAATATAAAATATGTAATAATTTTATGTGTGTGGGTGTTTTGCCTGCCCATATGTGTATAGCCATGTGTGTTCAATACCCACAGAGGCCAGGAGAGGGTGTCAGATCCTCTGGGATTGTAGTTCACAAATCGTTGTGAGCAACTATGAGGGTGCTGGGCATCAAACTGGAGTCCTCTGTTAGAGCAACAAGTGCTCTTAAACTCTGATTAATTTTCCCAACTCCTTTTGCCTATTTTAAAAAATGAAGTTGCTTGCTTTGAATTGAAGAAAGTGCAGCTACTTGGTTCACAAGCCAGGTTCTAGTGAAGCATGATTTTAGAGCACTCTATCACCATCACCAAGAGGCCTTCGCACTTCCCTCCATCTCAAGCCTGAGCCCTATAAATTTGTGTCTGGAATATTCTGATCTCATTTCATCATTTTGACAATCAATGGCTGTTCACCTCAAAAGTGCTCCTGCAAACAGAGGCACGTATATAGATGCTTTGAATGGCAAAAGAGGAGAGTTGGAAATCTGGCAGCTGGCCTCTGTTTGGGCAGAAGGCTGGAAAGGGTAGAATGTTCCACATTCTAATTATCTTCTGACCACTGTTGGGCAAAGCTCCATGGGCTTACCTTATTGGCACTTTTGATCACCAAGCTGTGTCACTTCAAGGGAACACAGACTGTCTCTTTGCACGTAGATCATGAAGATGGAAAATACAACAGATATGCTTTTCCAGAGGAACACAGGCCTCCCTCATTCCCCTCAGAGTTTTCCAAATGCTTCTGGGAATCTCTAGAAGCATGTCTGTCACTTATTCACTTACGTGTTCTCTAGGGACATATCCTCTTGCTAGTTTGTGGAAACCTTGCATCTCACCTGTCTTGTTCTAACTCATGTTTACTTACCATAGCAACAGCTTGATCACACATAAGATAGGAATCCTTTGCATAGAGCATAGGGGCATGCTTGGATAGAACATGTGAACAGTCCCTAGCTTCATTCTATTCCCACAATGGACAGTCATCAGCTTTTTCCTGTAAATGTATAGTTTCTTTGGCCAGGCTTATAAAAAGCAGCACACACTCCTTAGCCTGTGTTTTTCCTACCAAGAAATGTTGTTTTTCTGATTAAATGCATCCTTTCCATCATTGCTAGTTGTGAAAATATTGTTAGAACACAGGTTGGATGAAGAATGGGATCTTGCTATGTTGATTTGCAAAGAACATGACTGAGTTTCAGAGTCAGTTGCCCATCAACTCATTTTTCTCTTGAGATGAATCTGACACATGCATATTTCTGTGCTTCAGTTTGTAACATGTACAGTTTATTAAAATGATGATAAAATACATTTTGGTGTTTTCTTAACACGTAGTTTCATCATGATGTAGCCCTGCTGACCTCAAACTCCTGATAAAGCTCAGGATGTCTTTGAAGTGCTGATCCTTATGCTTCCATCTCCCAAGTGCTTGAGATTATAGATGTGTGCCATAAGCCTAGAGTCGTTTGACATTTTATCTTAAAATATCTCACTATATCTTTTAATAAATTCACACATCCATATCAAAGAGTCTATTTCCCAATCCTCATAGGGAGACTCCTAAACACAGGGAGTTTATCAGAGTTTGGCATCATCTTGGAAAAGCTAGAAGAACAGCTACTAAAGAGTTGCTGGATACATGTATTATTCTAGACTCTCCACTTGCTATTCTAGCAAACTCCTTGGGTGGAGAAGAAACCAGAGCTCATTTTTACAACATTAACACCCACAGGTGGGGGATGGGCAAAGTGCTGTGCTCATGGAAGAAATATTTCCTTCTTTAACTTGGCTTCAACTTGCATTATAATAAAAAATGGGAGAAGCACTTATGGTTAATTTAACAGATCCATTAGTGAAAGAACCCTTAGAAATCTATCCAGACTTTTCATTATATAAATAGAAGGGACTTCTCCAATGGGGAAAATGCCTTGTTCAAGCTCAGATCATAGGAGCCAAGTGCC
Source organism: Montemys delectorum (assembly GCA_019843815.1). NCBI lineage: Eukaryota > Metazoa > Chordata > Mammalia > Rodentia > Muridae > Montemys > Montemys delectorum. Next base: position 19,501 of record JADRCD010233327.1, on the reverse strand, counting down.
ACTTCTTCATCATCTTGTAGCCAAATAATTCTCTACAGCTAATTCTGAATCACAGTTCTCCCTACACTTTGCATTGATGGCTGTTACTGGCTAGTAATGGCTCGTGGTATTTACTTTTCCAGGGTCTAACATTTTACCTTGTAGCAGGACTCTACCACATTGGAAAAAGAAGGTTTTGATGGTCAAATCAGTTCAGACCTAACACAGTTTAAGAAACTTGATGGACAAGCATTGTTAACCCAATAAGGCTTCAGCTTCCAATATTATGAATGTCAGTTCTTGAAATTATGTGAATTATTTCATGGATGACAAGTCTATGAGTTTTCTTTAAGAAAGGGGTCTCAATTAAGAAAAAAATAGTCTTCTATTTTTAATTTGATGAAACAAACCTTGAGAATAATAATTAGTTGGCTGATTCTATAGAAGTTTTTTAGGACCCTAAGTACTTCTACAGTGGATGGTTGCTCTCTCTACTTCTCAACTCAGCTTGCCTCTGACTCAGTTCTTTTTTCTACTTCTTTTGAATCTAAACTAGGTCCTTACAGTTTAGCATCTCTTGATGGTAAGAAGATAACTCCCCATCTCCACATGGATCACATAGCAATCACCAATTACTGGTACTAGAGCATGAAGCTAGTTTATTTGACAAACCAGTCACCTCCGCCTTATCCCTAAACACTAAGAGTAATAATATTGCTGAAAAAATATGGAGTAGGGGAGCAAGAGGTACCCAAATCAAAGAGTAGGAAGGCTTGGAAAGCAAACAAAACTGGAGAGATCAGGCTGCAGTGAGTGGTGGGTGAATTTCTACAACATCTTCAAAAGCTTTGTGAGTAGAGTGGTTAGACAAGATATTCTGAACAGTATAGGCTATACTTTAGTTTCCTACTAGATGTTACTGTCTGTCTCAAGAAGAGAGGGTACTTTGGATTTACACAGGAACACATGTTTGTTTATTTTGTTCTTCTGTCTAGTTAGCATGCCTTGAGTATTCATTTTGCAATATAAATGTGTTTGTGGGTCAGTTGTTTTAAATTTATTTATTTACTTTACATACTGATTAGAGCTCCTCCTACCAGTCCTTCCCTCTTACCTCACCTCCCCCTGTCCTCACTCTCTTCTCAGAGAGAGGGAGGCCTCCTTGGACACCTATCAGCTTTGGCTTGCAGTAGGAGTAGACATATTTTCTCCTATTGAGCCTAGACAAGGCAGCTCAGTTAGGGGAAAGGGATCCAAAGGCAGGCAACTGAGTCAGACATCCCCTGATTCTGCTGTTATGAGATCCACATGAAGACCAAGCTGCACATCTGTTACATAAGTGAAGGGGCCTAGGTCTGTCCCATGCATGCTCTTTGGTTGGTGGTTCAGTCTCTCTGAAACCCTATGGGCCCAGGTTTGTTGAGCCTATAGATTTTCTTGTGGTGCCCTTGACCCCTCTGGCTCCTTCAATCCTTCCTCCCCATAGTCCACAAGATTCTCTGAGCTCAGCCTAATTTTTGCCCGTGGGTCTCTGCACCTGTTTCCATTGGCTGCTGGATAAAGTCTCTCAGATGACAGTTATTCTAGGTTTCTGTCTGGAAGTATAGGAGAATACTATCATTAGTGTCAGGGGTGTACTTTCTCATGATTCCAGTGTTTTATAAAGAGATAACTATTTGGGTTTACTTCATCTGCAGAATCTACCAGTAAAAATGCTGTTTGAATACTTGGAACAAATAAAATCAGGTTTTGCTCTGTGAAAGGGTGTTTGTCTGTTAGTTTAATCATAGCTTCTCCTGTGAATACACAAACCTCCAAATGACTGCCGTGGTTTCATCACCTCAGCTTCAGGACAAGATACAGGGAGATCTCAGGCCTCATTCTTAGCTTTATTCTTGTGCTGAGCTTGTTACTGCAGCAGGGTAGGCACCCTGCCCAGGTTGGAAACTTTGCAGAAACATGGACAGTTCACTTGTTTTCTCTCCCTTTGAAACTAAAAGAAATGATCCCCTAGTAGACTAAAGGGAGGAGTAACCCTTCCCAAGACTTATTTCCCTGGAAGAAAAGAAACTGGACAATATTTTACGCAAATGAAGCTTTCATGGGGAAGAGAAGGAACCAGGTTTTGCTGCAACTAATTTGAAAGTGTCTTCATGTTCCATTGAGACTCCAGAGACTTCTCAGGGTCTATCAGGGAGGATGTTAACATCGAGGAATACTGTTATCCAGCTCAAATGGGATGGTGTAAGGCTGCAAGAATGAGAGAAAGTGGGGAGAAGTTTGTGAGACAAGTCAGCTCCCTTCTCTTGGGAACAATACCAATAGGTTAATAGCCTACCAAATGACCCCCACCCCATGAGACTTAAGGTAGACCAAAATGGTAGAATTCTACTTATCTTCTCTTGGCACACCTGAATGATTCCAAGGACCTGTGGCTACCTATCTTGCCTAATGTGGAACATTGATCCAGGCATCTACGGAGACCTTCCCTGAGCTGGAGTGGAGGGAAAGGATTTTACTATTAAGCAACATTTAGGAAAATCAGAGCAATTTGATTGTGCCAGAGAGTTGACTGTGTGTCAGCATCATGTACCCACCTGGTTGAAGACCCCCTGGTCTTTTCTAAATCTCAGGGGCTGGAGCCCAGAAATGACATTTCCCAGAATTCATTTTGACAAATTTCCTAGTCACACTTCATCAGTGACAAACAAGTAAGATGTAACTTAGAAAGTGCTCAGAGACAGAGTTAGAATCGTTGACAACACTAAGGAGTATTTGTCACTGGGGATTGGTCATGTCGAAGTGTGAGGCTATGAAGTAGGCAACAGTTGTTATGATCCAGTGGCCTGACTTACTGCTACTGGTGGCACCAGGAGAGTCCCTCATGTGACAACCCCATCTTCTTGATGTTCTAAATGCAGTTTGTGAACATGACAGTGGAAGGAGCTCTCCCTGCTCTCTCCTATCATCCCAGAAACTTCATAAGCATATTTCCTCATGTTTTATATACTCAGGATATAGTTTCCAGATAATGCTTGCCTGCAGCCATTAAGGCTATGCATAAGCAAATTCTCTGTAAGTGACAGAGAATGTGGAAAGACATTCTTTTCAGAAGACCCAAGTCCCAAAGCCAGCTTTGAAAGACTGTAACTTGCTATTAGGATTGCTTTAGACAAAATAAATACTTGGAAACAGAGAGCCTGTGAACATTTCTGGGCAGTAGCTCTTTTACCTGAAAGAATATATTTAGTATTACAGCATATTTCTATAGTTGGAATATATATATATATATATATATATATATATATATATATATATATATATGTATATATTTAGCACTAAAGAAAATGACCCAGGTAATTGTTTTTGAACAATTGAAAACAAGGATCAACAAATCCTTGGTGGGTGGTGATACTCAGAAGACAGGTGAAAGGATGCAGGTCAAGGGAGGAATCTCTGTAGCTGTGGCTGGGCTGCTCCCTCAGCTCCTTCAGGCTAGCATTTAAATGTTTTCTTGGTGCCCTTCATCCTGTTTCTAGCATCTCCCACACATATCTTTGTAGCTGGCTCTGTCTCTTCCTACATTACTTCTTTCTTGGCACTCATCAGAGCAGACATACATTGGAATTTTACTGCCTTTCCCTCCCACTGAGGTTGCCTACTGTGTTCATTGCTGTTCTCAGGACTCAACTCAGCTTGGTACCTAGAAAGTACCTGACAGACACTCATTGAACAACTGACCCCTATTGCATGTGTAGGACTACAATTACTAGTTTGTTTTCCTCCCTTCATGGATCTAGCTGTCCTTTGGTATCCATGGAGATTAGGTCCAGGACTTCCTGCAGACACCAAAGCCCATGGATGCTCAGGTTACTTACAAAAAAGGGTGTAGTGTTTTCATAGAACCCACACAACCTTCTGCAGACTTTAAATCATCTTTAGATTGCTTGTAATGCCTAGAGCACTAAAAATACTATGTAAGTGGTTGTTATACTGTATTGTCAAGGGAATGCTGACAGGAAAATTGTTAATGTTTGTTCAATATAACACATTTTAAAAAATATTTTCAATCCATGAATGTGAAATCCACAGACACAGAGGGTCATTATATGTATTTAACATCATTCTATAAATAGGCATTTTTTTTTGTTAAGTGTTTTCCTCCCCTCCCCACCAGCTTGCAGAGCTGTTCCTCAATGGGAAAGAAATGGAGGAGCATATTTCAAGTAACTGGGTGTGAAAAGGATTGGTGACTATGGTATGGTATCTAACACTTGACTGGTCTGTAAAGCAGAAGTGATGTAGCTTCTTCAGCCTGGGGGGAAGCCAAAGAGCTACTTGTGACCTAGAGCATGCTGCCTTTCACAGAAGTGGCCAGATGTCACTGAGCAGCCCAAACAGAGCACACATAACAGATGTAAAAGGGTTTGTTTGTTTGCTCATTTGCTTGTTTGCCTGATGTAATTGTCATCTTGGAGGCTTACTTCAGGATAAATGCACCTTTCCTAGGTCTTTCTGAACTCTGGTTGGCTGGTTCAACTTAGCTGTTCTGGCTTAAATGCCTCTCCAAGTTAACTGATTCAAACTGGCTTCTCTTGGCTTCTCACTGAATTGTTTGGCGTAACCTCATACTATCTTTGGTGATTTGCTCTGACTTTCTGGTTCTTCTCATTCTCTGGCTCATTCTGTCTTTTTCTGCAACCAGTCTCTGTAAAACTGTCCTGGCAAAACTGTCTCCTCTCTCTCTCTGTCTCTCTGTCTCTGTCTCTCTGTCTCTCTCTTTCTCTGTCTCTGTCTGTCTCTGTCTCTGTCTGTCTCTGTCTGTCTCTGTCTCTGTCTCTGTCTCTGTCTCTGTCTCTCTCTCTCTCTCTCTCTCTCTCTCTCTCTCTCTCTCTCTCTCTCTCTCTCTCTCTCTCTCCTGTGCTCTCTTAAGTCACTTCTCTTCCCTGTCTTGTCAAAGTTGGGCATATTCTATCTCTGACTTACTTTATCAAATCTTTCTCTGATTCATTGCTTTGTCTGCCCCCCCAATTAGATGTCACTTTCAAACATGGCTGCTTCCTTCTACACACTAACCATACTTTCATTGTTAAGGATTAAAGATATATACTAAGGTTATGTCTGTACTTCAGCCAGATCAAATATATCTTCTTCTAAGGTCTTTTGATGTGATCCCTTGCCAGATCAGCAATGTTGCTGGCTTAAAATTCCTCTAAAGAGAGAAATCTATCCCATAGCTAAGAGGATATGCTTCAGATAAATAGAATGCCATGTTTGCTCATGTTACTGGGAATCTCTCTTCGCTGTCAGGCTGGAAAGCCCCTGTAGGGTTTTTGCCTGTGTTCCACAACTGGCACGGCTGCTTAGGGAGGTGGGAGGTGGGACGGGGGAATTTGACTGCACTTATCCCACTCTGCTGCTGGGAGGGTATTGGGCTGTAGGGAAGCTCTGAGAAACTGATCCAGGGGTAGGAACGTGCAGTCTGAGGTGTGGGAAAGCCAGAGCTGGTTCAGGGGTCCCCAGGCCTTCGACAAACCAGGACCGTGGAATTCTCAGGCTCTTGGATTTCCAGGCATCACTGGGAGTCCCAGAAGAGCAGAGAATGAAGTCAGGTGCCTGTGATCTGTGTCTAGCCTGGGACCAGGGAAGTGGAAAGGGGAACTCCAGCTTGTCCCAGCAGGTGAGATTGTCCTTAGCTTGACTGCGGTAGGCTTGGTCGTGGTTGTGGCTGAGAGTAGAGAGAGGCCTTCTACAGGAGACTAGACTGTATGCCTGTAGGCGAAAGCCTTCTCCATGGCTCCCCACAGCAGATATTGATGAAAAGAGGCAGTTGATGGTTCTAAACAGTTTATTGTCATGGCAGAAAATGGATACATAAAACCAAACCCCACTTCTCAGGGTGGGTCTGAGGTTAAATACCTTTTGCAGGTAGGAATGTCTGGGAAGGAAGCTTATTGGCTATGCCCTCTGGGCCTCTAGGTACCTCATTAGTGTGGAGAACTGTTTTAAGCCTACTTGACTATGGGCTCTTTTCCTATTGTCTTGGTTTGAGATGTTAGGGATGCCTCATCTTCATGTGGAAGGGCATGGGGCGTTGCCTTTATATTACTGACTACCACGGATCTATTGAAGGCAGTGGCTACTTTCTGTAAGCCCCAGCTCGCACCTCTGCTGCTGTTCTTCACTGTGTTGCCATGACAACCGCCAGAATAAGGTCTCTGCTGCAGGGCACTCAACTTACTAGTGAGGTGTTCAGTTATCCTTAGAGGCTTTGTCACTGGGGCCTTGTCCAACTCTAATGCAACAGTAACCACAAGTCATAACTATGGCTCTGAAACCTTTCCGTGACATTTGTTGATGGTACAGTCGTCAAAGTGACACAGAGCAACAACATTCAAAGGACTTCTATGCAGTGATGATGTGGCAGGCACCAGCCACTTTGTACTGAGCACTTGAAATGTGCCCAGTGATGGAAGAGGTAGATCTTACATTTATATCATTTTGATTGATTTGAATGAAATATTAGTCATAGGTGGTGGTACAGATCTAGGATTTAAATTTCTTTGTTTTCTGTTGTTTTGCATGTGTCTGTGTGGTATGAATATGTTTATACATGTATTCACACACATGTGTGGATGTGTGCATGTATATGTGTACACATGTGTGTCTGTGCATGAGTGTACAAGCCTAAGGCTGACAACAGGCATCTTCCCAAATTACTCTCCACCTTATTCATTAAGGAAGGGCTGCTCAGTTGAACCTTGAGCTTGCCCATACAGCTAGTCCTGGCTCCAAGATCACTGCTCTCTACTTTGTGAGTGCTGGAATTACAGGTAGGGTCCCACATCCACTTGGCATGTATGTATTTACTAAGTGTTTAAGTGGATGCTGGGAAGTTTAAATTCAGGCACTCACAGTTATGTAATGAATGTTTTATTTAATGAGCCAGCTCCTCGGCTCTAGGACATATACATACATATATACATACATACATACATACATACATACATACATGTAACTACCAACTGAAGAACATAAGATAGAACTAAAAGCTGAGCAGTGGTGGCGCACGCCTTTAATCCCAGCACTTGGGAGGCAGAGGCAGGTGGATTTCTGAGTTCAAGGCCAGCCTGGTCTACAGAGTGAGTTCCAGGACTGCCAAGGCTACACAGAGAAACCTTGTCTCAAAAAACCAAAAGAAAAAAAAAGATATAACTAGGAGTTAGAAGCTCTGAGAATGCAGTGGCTTGAGACTTCCTGCACCAAACTGCCACTGACCACTATATGTGACATGTGAAACCTTCCACTGATCCACAGGGCATAGATTTTTTATCTGACAGGGCTCTCTAGAGAGACATAATCAAACAGTATAAAAAACACACAGGAAGATGTTTATTTTGAGGAATTGGTTCCTGGGATTATACAGGCTGAGAGATCTCGCCATCTGCCATCTGCTAGCTGGAGATGAGAAAAACCAGTGGTATAATTCTATCTGATGTCAAAGGTGTGAGAACCAAATAAGTTGATGGGGCAGAAGTGCTGTATCTCAGTTTAAATCTGCATCCAGCCAGCCGAGGAGCAAATGTCTCTTTCCTGTGCCTTTTCTCCTTACAGACTCTCATGGAAGTTGATCTACTTTACAGAGTCATAGCTCACATGTCAACCTCATGAACATTTTCACCAAAACACCTAGAAGTAATATTTAATCTGGTCACTCCATGGAATAGTTACAGTGACAACTAATTGTAAAATCATTTTTGTATAAATAAAAAGGGGCTATGTGGGGATACTGGAACAGTTTCTAAGCTCTAGGGACCATATCTTGGGCAGTCAGAATTCCAAAAAGCAATGCCACCCGAGGGACATCCATTGGCTAGTCACTCTGATGGCACCTAATCTTCATTCTTTACAATAGAAAAGAAAATACAAGAAGACAGGGATAGCATGCAAAATTTCTGCTTTGGAGTGTTAGTGGTATTTTATTTTTACCTCTGTGCAACTTTATATAGAATAGATTGAACCACCCTTCTGTGCTCTCATGGCTAGAACAAAGCCCTTAGTCTTCAACTCAGGATCCTAGTTCTCAAGGCAACGGTCTTCTTCCATGCTAGCAAAACTCTGTTGGAAGGACAGAATAGAACTTTGTATACTTGTACTGAAGTGAAAGAACTCTTCTTATGGGACAGAGTCAAATAAGGGGTCCCAGGAAGCACACACTTGAAGGCCTTGGCTTCATTTTATAGTCATATTAAAAGTGAAATCTGCTTTCTAGCCTTCTTGTGAGCATCTTTAATGGAAATTTGTGGAGTTTTTTTTTTTTTTTTTTTAGAAAACCTGTTTGTGGGATCTTGTCTGCAAAGGAGTTTTTTGTTGAACAACAGTCAGGATGGGAGATCACCAAGGAATCTCTGGATGACCCAAGTGACACGCAGGCTGTGTTTCTGGGATGTAGAGCAGTGATGGTGCCCTTTGCATCTGTCCAATAAAAGGGACACAAGCCAGACACTGATGTCAGTAGAGATAAGGGAGTAACTACTGAAATTTTCTCACCATTGCAGCCCTAGGAATTGTGGAAGGGCTGGCTGTTCATGAGAGTGGAGGATGCTCCAGCTTCACCCCCATTTTTTTTTTTTTGTTCTAAAGACATGTTCAGGTGCTTTTGGATAAGTGCCTCTTCTTTGGCACTTGTGTGACCCTGCCTGTGGAGAGCAGGCATCTATGGAGGTTGCTGTGCACCTTTATTCAGGTCTCTATTCAAACATGACCCTGTAAGAGTAATATTTTCTGATGACTCCGTGTAGCATAGTACCTTAGCCACCCTCTATTTCAATTGGCCTGTTAATATATATTATCTACACACATATAATATATAACACATTATATATACACATACATATAGGTATAAACATATGTACACATATACACATATACATAATCTACACGTATATAGCCTGTCTTCCCAATACAATGAGCTATTGGTATTTCCACAGCTCAACTTGTTTTTCACCTACCAGACTTAGTGGTTCCATTCTTCAAGCTTCCAGAGTTAGTTCTCAATAGAGGGGCCAAAGAGATGGCTTTACATTTACATTTTCGATCTTACTCAGTTTTTCTAGTACTTTCTAGTAGCTTCTCCAGACTGACAGTTTTACTGTGTAGCTCAGGCTGGCTCATGATTTTCTTGCCTTAGCTTTCTGAGCGTGCTAGCATAATAGAATATCTGGCAGATTCAGTTAGATGTTTCTGTTTGAGTTTTCAGTTTTGGGCACCACGTTCAAGGGTCTCCAGCGTGCTATGTAAGTGTTCTACTTCGGCCTACATACCAAGCTTGGGCCCACCATTTCCTTCAGAATAAAGATGGACATCCTCATGATGACCTACACATGTCTTCTTGCCTGAGCCTCTTCCTCTCTGCCCCTTTGCAAGCTTTTCGTTTTCTTCCCCACTCTCTAAGCACCCTGGCAATTTGTTTTGTCTCTAATGTAGTTTTACACTTTCTGGGTTCAGAAACAATTTGTATTCCTAAAACTAATTTGTGCCCCCACCCAGGAAGTTTTGCTTCTGTGAATAATATGTAACAAGAACCAAACCCTTGAAAATGGAAACTGAGCTATTAAAAGAACAATGGCCAACTGCATGCTGTAAGCTATCCTGATATTGATGCCATGGCACATGACCTATAGGGCAAGCTCCCTTGTATTCTTGTGAGAGAATGAGGCTTAAAAAATTAACTCTCAGTTCAGCATTATTGAGAAAGACTTTGACCTTTTGGGGATGCCCTGAGAGGGATTTTTAACCTCAGTGGGTCCCAGGAACACACTTAGAACCAGTTGTTACATTTCAGATCTGCATCAACCCAAAGTTTTCTGCATACAGTATCATTCTACCATGGCAACAAAAGCTGTCTTTCACCCTGCTTCATTCTTCCACTCTGTATCACCTTCTAAGATTATAATATTACTCATTCTCTGTAACATTGTATAATTTATTGACTCTTTGACTCTTATTAGAATGTGAGTTTGTAATGGATTATTTTGTTCATAGGTATATTTCTAGCACCTAGAACAAGATCTGGTATGCAGTAGGTGCTCCACGAATGTTCATGTGAAGATAGGAGGAAGGGAGGAAGGAAGAATGTAGAAAGGGAAGGAAGAGGAGAGGAGGGGAACGAAGAAAATGGGAAGGGGGAGAGCTAGAGATACTGAGAGCTCTGGAGGGGGGTTGGAAAATACTTAAAACTGTATTATCTTTGGCTGCTGAATGATTGTATATATTTTAGGGGGTAACATGCGATGTTTTGATGTGTGCAAACATCATGGAATGATTAAGTGAAACCAGTGGACATATATCATCATCTAATGTTCTCCAAATTGTTTTGTAGTGAGAAGAAACATCTAAAAAGTTTTTTTTTTCCTGCAGTATGAGCTGACTTTGTCACAGAGAAATCACTAAGATTTGATCCTTCAGGTACTTTGCTTTATTCATTGCAGCCCAGAGACTGCAGCCCAGAGACTGCAGCCCAGAGACTGCAACTCAGAGACTGCCAGGTAGGATCCAGAGCCCTGGTGCTTAAGACTAAGGAAATAAGAAAAGAGCCATTTTTAGAATTTCACCAACTGGTGATGAGGCTTTCATATAGAAAGCCTGTATCACTTTCTACTGGGACCTGAGGGTCCAGGGGGAATGCAAAAGTCAACAGCGGGACAAAGCACACTACCCTAGAGATGCTTCCTGGAATCTCTCTACAGTGCTGGGGCTGAGTGACATGCACCGGTCATTAGTGCATAGCTCTTCTGCTGGACACAGGAAGTACAGTACACATGACTGAGGGGGTAGACTTCTCATTTTGTTCAACTTTACCTCATTGCAGGGTAAACAGCAGCATGCAGCTAGAAGCAGTTGTGCCGGTTAGTGTAGTCACAGTAGCTTCACATCAGGATCTGAGCTTTATAGGGGCTGGAGTCACCCGTTGTGGGTGGGGATGGGTTTGTGAGAGAATCTTCAGAGATCTGAGGTCATCAGGTAGGTGATGAAGAAACTGGCTGTTTTATTCTTAATTTAAAAACTTGCATGTGTTTGCGGGCATATGTGTCTGCTGAGGACCAAACCCTGAACCCTTTGATGTGCACTTTAGCTAAGGTGTATCCCCAGCCATTGACCCTTGATCTTAGTGATGAACCAGGACAGGGTGGGTTGGAAGATGGGCAACAGGAGCCTGGAGCTGGTTGTGAGGAGGCAATGGCAGTCAGAATCCTTTATGGAAAACCTTAGGACTATTAAATGATCTACAGAAAAATAATAAGTTAATGAATTAAGCTCCTGTTTTCACCTCTCTCTGAAAGACAGTGTTCTCACTGTTTCCTAAGCTGTCTCAGCACCCCTGGGGCTAACTAATTCTTCTGCCTCAGCATCCAGAGTGTCTGGGATTACAGTCCTGTGACTCCACATTCTATTTCTAATTTTTTTTAGACAGCATAGCTTCATTTGCTCAGCTGCAATTGTAGCTCTTAATTCTTAGCACAAGCTCCATTTGTTGCAGAAGTTTGGGCCAGTTGATACAACAGTAGGTCATCAGTAGAAAGATAAGACACTCCATGTTCTTTATTGTATATATATCTAGCTTCCAGTTTTTCTGTAGTTATGTAGGAGTGGGGCTAGAGCTTTTAAGTAAGAGGGATCTGGAGGTTAATAGAACATGTGCCATGAAAGTGGAAAAAATTTGAAGATGCTGTAGAGAAACCTGATTGTATCCTAATTTTGAAAAATTAAAGGGATTTTAGTATCATAGTATTTGAAGTATTATAATGATTCTTTAATTGTAAGGGGGAAAATGTCATTTATCGGAGTCGTTAAATTGGAAATGAGCATAAGTGGGAATGAATGCAGATACAACAGTGTTCCTTGTTTGTTTATCCATGTCCTGATTCTGTGACCACAAAGGCATGGGGCTAAATGGAGAGCATTAAAACAATGAATCAAAGGCACACTCATTTTCAAATTTACTAAATGACGTATTGGGGAGAAAAAAAGATAGCGGGGTATCTGCTGGACTCCAACAGCTGCAAGGCCCTGGTGGCACTGTGTGCTGAGAGCTAGAGAGTGTTTTATAATACAACTTCATTTATTTTTGAGATTGTAAGTACACACTTCCCCCATTCCATTCCTTGCTTCAAACCTTCTCATATACCCTTTCTTGCTGTCTTTCAAATACATGTCTTTTTTTTTTTAATATTAATTGCTGTTGCTTGTGTATATGTATACACTACTTCCTCCTTTGTTTTGGCTTTTCTGTATATCTGTTTTTTTCCTCCTTTGATAGGTCACTGGCCTAGGTGGTCTAATTGCCATGGGCACCATAATGACTGCATTGAATACCATGACTTTCAATCTCTTTAGCTGTAACTGAGGGCAAAGACACACTACTATCATGCAGTCCTGGTTCAGATGAGATGAGTGTCGGGGCAGGGTCTACTTTGGCTCCAGCAACCACAGCCAGAGAGGCAGAGTCACAACACTCATGCCATTTGCAGGTGTGATGACTGCCAGAGGTTGAGCTGAGAAACTACATCGGTCACTGTTCACCTTTGCTGCCCTACTGTGAAAACGTTGACTGAGCATGGGTCCCAGTTGAGGAATGAAGACCTGACAGGCATTAATAAACACAGACAGGAGCTCAGGCATTAGAGTTGGCAGTCAGAATGTAAACACAGCCTGGCTGGTTAGGACTGCTAATTGTGCTTTCCTGCTGAGCTCATTAGCTTCCTTCTGGCTCACCTTTTATAGATTTTGTTCCAGCCTTGGAAGCAGCACTTGCCTGCAGCTCTGATATACCCATACTTTTTATTCCATGGATTACCTGGGAAGGCATAAAACATTTCGTGGTAAAGTGATGGAAGAAGTGTAAAAATAGTTGTGTATATAATCACTTCTATTTTTTTTTTTTAGTTAAACTAATAAAATTTATTTTAAAATATACAACTCAGTATTGACATTTTTTTAAGTCATCAAAATAATTTGTAATAGTTAAATGCCTCTTAAATACACATGATATCTTCTGAAGCTAAAAGTAATAAGCACTCAACCAGTTTTTAAAATCTATTTGGAACATTGAACATGATAGAAATAGAAAAAAAAACTCTTATGAAGTCCTTCATGAAAGGAAATTGTGACAAGTTCCTGATTAGACAGAAACTGTTCCATCTCCAAAGGAGAATATGCAGCATAACTGTGGCTTTATAAAATGAATTGGGTAGTGTTCCTTCTGTTTCTATTTTGTGGAATAGTTTGAAGAGTATTGGTATTGGGTCTTCTTTGAAGGTCTGATAGAATTCTGCACGACACCCATCTGGTCCTGGGCTTTTTTTGGTTGGGAGACTTTTAATGACTAATTCTATTTCTTTAGGGGTTATGGTAGTCTTTAGATGCTTTATTTGATCCTGATTTAACTTAGGTATTTGGTATCTGTCTAGAAAATGTTCATTTCATCCAGATTTTCCAGTTTTGTTGAATATAGGCTTTTGTAGTGGGATCTGATGATTTTTTGAATTTCCTCAGTTTCTGTTGTTATATCTCCTTTTCATTTCTGATTTTGTTAATTTGAATACTGTTTCTGTGCCCTATCATTAGTCTGGCTTGGAGTTTCTCTATCTTATTGATTTTCTCAAAGAACCAGCTCCTGGTTTTGTTGATTCTTTGTATAGTTCTTTTTGTTTCTACTTGGTTGATTTCAACCCTGCGTTTCAACCCTTATAATTCTCTTGAGTATGTAATCACTTTTTACATTGTTTGAAAAAATCATCATTTACTCCTCCTCCTAGTATAATTATTATTTATTATGGTATATGAATGCAAGCTATGGCATTCATGTGGAGGTGAGAAGACACCTTCGTGAACCTTTCTCTCCTTCTACCTTTATGTGGCCCTAGAGATCCAAATATGGAGCTCAGCTTCTGCATTTCCCTTCCAGGCCATCTTCCTGGTCCTAACTTGTCATGTTCTTGATTACTCTTCAAAAAGATACAAAAATGCAATTATATAGTAATGGTAAATGCAATAGAGCTATCCAAATAAAAGTGTGGCAAGAACAGCATCAAAACACACCAAACCCCATTTGTCTCTAGGTGTGTGTGAACCACCCTGTCTTAGTCAGGGTTCTGTTGCTGCAAAGAGATACCACAACCAAGGCAATTCTTATAAAGGAGAACATTTAATAGAGGATGGATTACAGTTTTAGAGGTTTAGTCATCATGGCAGGAAGCATGGCAGTGAGCAGGCAGACGTGGTGCTGGAGGAGCCAAGAGTTCTCCATTTTGGTCTAAAGGCTGTCTTCCACAGGGAGCCAGAAGAAGGCTCTCTTCTGCACTGGGTGGAGCCTGAGCATTAGGAGACCTTAAAGCCCAAAACCCACTTACACAGTCATACACTTTGTCCAATGTCACCACATGTCCTCTAATAAGGCTACTCTCTATGGCCAAGAATGCAAAAGACATGAATCGATGGGGCTGAACCTATTCAAACCACCACATACTCTTATGTTATTTTGGACCTACTCTTATTCTTTAATGTACCAGGTGATCAAAATGCTATGTTTGCCACTTATAAAGTTAGCAAAAAAAACAAGTTTTTTTTTTAAATTAAAATAACATAGATTTTCAGAATAAAATCTTAATAGCACAATGAAAACATTGTGTCACAGTGGAATGAATTAAGAATAAGGAAATAGGTCAAAGGTGAAGGACTGGCATTTTCTTCTCTTCCACATTCACAGAAAGGCTTCATATCCTTTGTGTCAGGTGTTATCTTTACCATTTTGTCAAGTGGTTCATTTATTCTTTTACCATATGCTTCCTAAGCATTCTGTGGGCAGCAAGTGCTCTTTGAGGCACTCAGGGAAGTCCAGCAAGTGAACAAGTTTGTTCTCACTTTCTTTATCTTTTGACTGTAACATGCATAAGGATGCTTCAGGAAGACATGAAAGAAAAAGGAAAACAGAAACAGAACAAAACCTGTGAGCATAAGAGAGTATGCTAAAAGCAATGTTATAGAGAAGAAGTCAAACAGGATGCAGTAGTTTGGGTGAGTGGGTTGCATTTTACCCATGGTCCTCAGGGTAGGAATCCTTGAGATGGCATTTAAACTGAGATTCAAAAAAGATGAAGAGGCATGGCAGTTTGGGTGTCTTGGGAAGAACATCACAGCTCTGCTGGAACAGAATGATCTATCAGTAAGGATCCAAAGAAGAGGTTGGAGTGAGCAATAGGAACACTAAAGATCATGTCAGAGAAACCAAAGGATGGGCAGGCACTGCAAGAAGTGGGGGAGAGGAAGGACGTCATGGAAACCACAGAGAGGTGTTTGAGAAGCCATCAAAAGCTTGTGAGCAGGGAGTGATATGATCTGACATATGACTGTTTTGGAGACATATTTTATGTACCTTTAATTTTATAGGTTGTAGGCATACCCCTTAGTAAATTTTGAAAATTGTGATAACAAGTGATGAGGCTACTCAACATTTCCCCCTTGGATTTCACTCAGTATCCTTGCTATGAACTGAACATGTCTTTAGCAGAACTGCACTCCTCTCTTTGTATAATGAATTTCACATTGATTATTCCTGTAGAGTAGTTACTTAATGGTTCATTGTGGACATGAAGCAGATATGTCAGTAAAGTCTCCACCATATGCTGGGCACTGTACCAGGGAAAGGGACTCAGGGGGAAGTAACCTTCCCTGCTCATTTACCAAGTTTTCAACCTGTTCCTCTTACTACATAGCAATAGGATTATTAGAATCTGGGGCTATATCTCACCTGGTTCCTGCTATGTCTAATGAAGACATATCTATGTCTTCTAATAGACTCAACTAGAACTCCTAGGGCTGGTCATATAACAGGGGCTTAAACATTTGATAAATTATGGGAAAAATAGGACTTTCTCTCTTTGGGCTGCTATCCTCAGCAATGGATCTTGGAACTACATCTGTCTGTCTGTCTGTCTGTCTGTCTGTCTGTCTGTCTGTCTATCTTTGTGAACCGACTGGTTCCTCTGTGCTTTAGAATTATATTTAAAGTCATGCTCTGTAAAATGTATCTAAGAGCGCATTGAATTAACCCATTATCCCTGTAAAATGCATCTAGTGGCTGGTGAAATATGAGGTAGTAGAAGGATAAGGATAAGTAGAAGGATAATGATGCCTTTAAAATCAGAACAGGCAATTTACAAGTGTAAAGTCACATGGGTAAAACATGAATGAGAACAGCTCACTTGTTTTACAGACTGAGGCAAGGAATGGTTTTGTACAAGGTCCCACAGTTTGAGAATGGTTCAGCAAGAACACAGTCTCTGACCATACCACCTTGGTGTCTAGTTGGAGAACTCTCTGGTTGTTATGTTCCTTCCACAGGTGGCTGCAGAGAATGATAGAATGGAGAGTAGGAATTTGGGTTTGGGCACCAGTTGGCCCGTTTGGAGTTGTAGAAGAGTGTGGGAAAGAGAGAGGAAACCAAAGGGTACAGCGAGGACTGCCTGTGATAATAAGCCCTCAGTTCAGTCTGGGCTGCGGGCACCAGTGGGTGGCCTCTTCCCTGGTTAGTGCTCCTCTCTGTGGGCTCAGGGTGGAAGCTTCTCTTAGGACAGGCTGCTGCTTTGAGCTGTGCAGTAATGCCACTGGGCGCTGAGTTCAGAAAAGAGCTGGGAAGGACTTTTTTTTTCTTCATTCATGTCCAGACACTGTCTCTTTATTTTCTTATACCATGTAGTAGTCTGCAGGGCCTTTGGGCTGTAGGGACATTTTCATCCTATCGGATTAGAAGGAATAGAAGAAAAGAATCCCACTACCCTATGCTGTGCACTGCTCCATCCCTGTCTGAGACTGCAGGGAGGAACACATTTGGCTCTACCCAGAAGAAGCTCTTGGGAGAAATCTGACCTCATTGCTAGAGGGATCTGTGAGCCATCTTTGTGCTGAAGTTGGCTGGCTGTCCTTGGAATGAAAGCTCTTTGGGGGGAAGAGTGGGATGGAGATTGGTCCTAATGCTTTGAATTAATCTGGCACCCATAATCTTAAATCTATGTGTCCAAAAGCTGAAGGTCCTTGTCCCTAACTGGTTTTTGATCGATCAATAAGAGTCAGCAGCCAATGGCTAGGCAGGTAGACTGAGGTGAGACCTTTAGGTATGCATGGGCTAGGAACTGGGAGAAAGGAAGGAGAAGGAGATCACTATATCTCATAGGGAGACAGATTAGATTTAGAGCTGCAGAAGAAAATGTATCCAAAATGTAGGTAGAAAGAGAAAGCAGCCCTATGGGAGAAGCTGCCCCAAAGATAATAGGGCAGCAAAGATAACATATAGATTTAGAAGGTGTTGAGCTAGGGGTAGTGGAGGGAAATATATGCTAGCCTGGTGGAGGATTAGAACTACCCAGCTTTTGAGCTAGTCAAGGCATATTAAAATTAACTGGTGTGTGTGTGTGTGTGCGTGTGTGTGTGTGTGTGTGTGTGTGTGTGTGTGTATCTTTCATTTGAGAATCCAGATAGCTCCTGGGTGGGTTCCAGGTTGAGTGCAACCTGTAGAGAGCACAAAGCAATATAGCAAATTCACTGCTTCAGATAGTGTGTAACATGGTATGTAAGAACTCATTATTAGAAAGAATTTAGAGATTTTCAAATGGAATACACATGTACCATGAGATAAGTTTAGGAGGAGGAGAGAATTGTTTTCTCAGTGAGCACAAAGCCAAAGTCAAGTCATTCTTCCTCAAGCCATGAAACTAGAGCAAAAGAACACAGCAGCCTGTGGGGATTTATCCTTTTAAATGGATTCTAGCCACCTCAGAGAGCCTTAGCTGAGATGCTGGGAGCTCCTGCTGTGCAAAGAAACAAAATGGCTGCTCCAAGGAACAGGGGCAGACAATAAAAGCTGCCTGTCTCCTACAAGTAAATAATCAAAGGTAGGGATAAATAAAATTTGATTTGTTTTTAAGGATAAAAAGGGAGTATAATGTCAATTGTTTAAATGTTCTTAAGTATACATGGAGTAAAGAAATCCAAGCCTTTGATCTCAGACTTCTCACATTTGAGAGAGGCAAGAAGGGAGAATTTTGGAAGATTGAATGAAAAAATGCTTTAAAGAAATTTAAGAGTCTTGCCAGGTCAAATACCTGGGATCTTTGAACATGGTCTACATAGGATTCCTGGGATTGCTTTTGCCTGGTATGACAAAAATAGAACCTGGAAATAGCTTTATACAGTAAGATTACATAGATGTATAAGTAATTGAGGCTTTTGATCTTTAAAACTTAGATCAATATGCAGGGGATAGGGAGCTTAACCTATCTCAGACAGTAGAACTTAGGTCTTCATAATTTTATAAAGAGAAAGGAGCATACTACTACATGTACCCACAGAGATATTAATCTCCATAGAAGGAAAGATTTAAGTATACATAGATGCATAAATAATTGAGGCTTTTGATCTTAAATTTTAGGTCATAAGCAGGGGATAGGTAGCCTAAACCTATCTCAGACAGTTGAAACTTAGGCCTTGATCTCACTATTAAGAATCAATCATGTAAGAACAAAGCAGGAAATGATGGAGAAGCACTATCTAAACAGATTATAGTATTTGTTTAAATTATTTTAATTGCTTTGAGTTGTTTGAATTATCAATATGCGTGTGGTTATGAGTTTGGTTGTTATATTAAAATTCCTCTGGGAGAAGGAATAAGCTATTAAATTAATTCTATCTATACCTTTAGTGATTTCCAGTTACTGGACTAAGCACATGCTGTTTTTGGAGAGAGGCTCTGCATTTGTGTTAACAGGAAAGGAGAAAAGGCTTTGGGCGCCTTCCAGCGTGGTATGGATCAGATATGATAGAGAAGACCCACTGAGGATCTTGGCTACAAAAAAGAAAAATTTAAGAAAATCAAACAGGACAGGTAACTTGATCTGCTGATTCCTCAACATGGGAACAATCTAGTTAGACATAAAAATGTTTTTAGTCAAAACTTCAGCAAAAATTATGCAATAAAACTTGTTGGTTATGGAACCCTTAAGATTCTACATGTCCTCCTTCATAAGGTATGAATGAAGATTTATTACAATTGGTTATTGATCAAATTAACTCATAAAAGGATAGTTGTCTTTCACCCACTCAAAGAAGGAATAAAATTCATCCTTAACTTATCTGCACACCTTGCATGATCCATTCAAATACCTTAATGGTACTAAAATTTTGGTTGTGAGATTCATATATTACAGAATGTACAGCTTTGACAAGATTCATCCTTGGAGATGCTGAACTAACCTGCTGATCCAACCCACTACTTTCTGATGCTGTTCAGAGACTTGCTTCCAAAACAGCTTCAGGAATTGCTACTGATTCCAGACGATCTCACTTCATCCAACCATTCCAGACAGATCAGCCAAAACTTCAGTCAAGCCCTGAGCCCTCTAAGCATACAGAGACTGGATAACAGATGCTAAAGCTAGCTTTTTTATGTCTAACCAAATTTTCTTATTTT
>JADRCD010233325.1:0-31665 GCA_019843815.1 Montemys delectorum | reverse complement strand
CCCCCCCCCCAAAAAAAACCAAAATGCATCTTTGCTGAATATACTAAACTGCTTTCTTCTTTCTTTTTCTTCAAAACAGGGTCTGACAGAGTAACCCTATCATGGAACTTACTATGTAAATCAGGCTGGCCTTGAACTCTAGGCTCTGCCTCCCAAGTGCCAGAATTAAAGGTGTGCCTCATCATCCAGTCACTAAACTGGTTCTAATTTGCTCCCAACTATGTAATTAGTGCAGTAGAGGCCACACTAATCCTTCCAGAGAAGAAAGTATGAAGTCACACTGGACAACATGTTAATCTCTAACACACTGTGTGGTCTACAACCAGCTGGATGAAAAAAAAAAAAAAAGACAGGAGAAATAATTTACAAGAACAAAAAAGAAAACAAACAGAAACAGAATCTCTGTGGCCAGAGAGATAGAACCAACTTATCACAGATTTTTATCAAGGAGTCCTCTTCGAAGTTAGGTGTAAATACTGCCCTGTTCCAAGTCATGAGATTCTACCCACCCTGGTCAGAGTATAAATAGATCCAACTTCTCTAGTCATCAGCCCTACTGTGAACATCATAATCTTTTAACTTAGAATTTACATTTCTCCAAAAGAAATCACCAAGTAAATAGATGAACATTAAAGATGTTCATCCTCACCTAGGGGCTGGAGCATCGGCTCCGAAGTCAAGGACACTTATTGCTCTTGAAGTCAATCCAAGTTTGGCTCCCAGCATCCATTCAGTGGCTGACAAGCACCTGTAGCTCCTGTCCCAGGGAATCCCACACATTCTTTCTGACTTCTGAGGGCACCAGGCATGCACATGATGCACATATATGCAAGCAAACACTCATAAAATAAAAATAAATGTACAGATGTTCAGAGAATTATTCCTAATAACAAAATACTAGAAGTTTAACATTCTACACATTAAGAACGTTTACCTAAGTTGGGAGCGCTCAGAAGGCAGAGGTAGGTATATCTCTGAGTTCCTGGCCAGCCTGGTTTGCACAATAAGTTCTAGGACAGCCAGAGTCAGGCAAGAGACCATGACTCAAAACAACAAAAACCAAAATGGGGGGTGGGGGGGGTTATCAAAAAGAAGGTAAATATGAAGTAGCCACTGTTAAAGTTTTAATAAGACATAACAAAATCTATTATGTAAAAACAAAAAGAGCAACATAGGAAGATGTCAAGAGACAGTATGACCATGCCAAGTACCCAGTGCAATGTCACGCACATTGTGTCATCAAACGCCTTAATGGAGAGAGAAACCTGGAATGGATGGAAAGAGCAGGGGGTTACTTCTAAGTAAGAACTGAAAGTATCTTTCCCCCTAGCTCTTTTTTTTTTTTCTTTAGTGATTTTTTTTTTTTTAATGTTTCCTATAACAAGTATTTTTGTTGCTTTAGAACTGGGAAAGCTTCAAAGGCAAAATTAAAGTGCTTTTAAGCATCCACGCAGTAGAAAGCAGAGCAATTCCCAGGCTGTGTGTGTGCTCCCATCAGCAGATCAGACTGTCACCAGGCACTAAAACCTGTGGCGGGAAAGCATGGCCGCCGGCATCCCCTGGAGGGTCTAGAACCATGCTCAGGGCAAGAGGCAGACATCACAAAGAAACAGAGAGCATTGTGAAGACCAGAGCTTAAGAGATGTCAACGTCCTATAATTCAAATAAAAACTCGAGAATCAGTTAATAGTCGCAAGGAAGACATGCGGTGGCTAAAGTATTTACACGGCTTTAGGGTCACTGTACCCAGTAAAGCTGGCAGGGCTTTCTACAGTTATTCTGGCTCTAAGTGTCTGGGATCCACTTAAAGCAAACTAAGAAAAGAGATACTTGCAGACCACTGGCTAAAACCACAGGAATGTTTGGGGGCAGCTACCTTTTCACATGTATTGTTGTACTGACTGGATACTTATTAATATTTAAGCAGTAGGATGATTGGGCCTGTGACTTCCTCCCCCATTCAAGCCCTCGGTAGGCCTAAAGCCTGGTTTTCCACTTGTCCCGATGGGCAAGTCACACACAGTGCCTGCTTTCTTCTGTAAAAGGCATTTGGTAAAATGTAAATAAATAAATTATATGGTATTTTGTGCAAGGATTAATCATTGCTCTTAAAATCTCTGAAAAGAGAAGTTGTAGCCAGGCAGTGGTGGCGCATGCCTCTAATCCCAGCACTTGGGAGGCAGAGGCAGGCAGATTTCTGAGTTGGAAGCCAGCCTGGTCTACAGAGAGAATTCCAGGACAGCCAAGGCTACACAGAGAAACCCTGTCTCAAAAAAACCAAAAGAAAGAAACGTTGTAATGAATAAGTAACCCTGTTGTAAGAGGTTATTACCATCCATCCACTGAAAAGAAGGAAACCTATTCTACCTTCCTACATCCTTAATTCTATTATCAAAATGTCATCAAGTTGAGACATTGCTTAAGTTGATGTGGGAAGTACTTTTCCTTGTAAAATGCCTTCTGTTGACCTTCCTATCCTGTTAGAGACAGCCATCCCAGCTCCTCTGTAGTTAAGGTACCAGAGGGCTTAGACAAAATCTCCAGAGAGGATTTTTCTTTTATGCTTTGGGGACAAATCTTTTCACCAGCTTTGTTTTCTCTGGGCCTCCCAAAACAAGACCCTGAAATTCCAACTTCAAAGCATTCAGTTCCAGTGACTGAACTTCACCTGAGAGTCCCTTACCCCAATGTGTCTCAGCTGACACCTTTCATGCCTGTCCAGAAGCTAAACAACCTGGCCCAAGAGACAGAAAACAACGGACGGAAAACCTTGAGGAGTTTAATAATTATTAACAACTAAAACAAAACAACAACAGTAATAATTGGGTGAAACATTAGGATAAACAGTCAAGCTTTACAGTCCTAATACTTTCTAAAATCACAGCACTTGCCTTTCGTTGTTTCTATGTTTGTTTTGAAATTGTCTCACCATGTAGCTTGGTAGGCCTGGAACTCACGGAGACCAGGCTGGCCTCAAACTTGCAGAGACCCACCTGACTCGGCCTCCCCAGTGCTAGACTTACATGAGTGCCTGAGCTAGCTTTTTATTTTCATGAGATTGTTAATTTTATTAGGACATACCTTACTGAAAATTTGAGCAAAGTCTGTTTAACTCAGAAAGCTCTTGTAGAAAAGTTTTTAAAAAAAAAAAAAAAAAAAAAATCACGGATATCAAGTCTTCATTCTTTCTGAAGTCACATTTAGCATATGCTATGTACACGTGTAATCATTAGCATACAGAGCCTCCTAACAAAGATAAATGTCCAATACGAACATCTCAGCCACGCATACACGGCCTTCAAAGAATAGCATTCAGGTAATCCTACTGATTATGAAATAACATTCATTCAGACATCCAACTTCCTAACTAGGAAAAACAAATCTCAAGGGCAGACATTAATAAAATTAAAGAGTGAACTAAGGCACCTGAAATATCACTTTAAGATGCCTTTTGTAAGCGGGAGGGGTTGCCTGGCTGGAGAGAGGTCGGGACTTGCTAAAAGTTTACAATGCCCTCAAACTCCAGCTCCAGCGGATCCAGAGACTCCTGTCTTCCATGACCATGTGTACACACATGATGCACATACAGACAGGCAGGCCCACACGTATATATACACGTAAGTAAAAATGAACAAGTCTTCAAGAAATATCTCAAGGGCTAGAGAGATGCTCAATGATAAAGAAGAGCCCTGGTTGCTCTTCCTGAGGACCCAGCAGCCACAAAGTGGCTCACAACCATTTACAACTCCCGTTCCAGGGGATCTGATGTCTTTCTGATCCTTGAGGGCGCCAGACACATGGTACACACTCATTCAGGTATAGATGCATATATGCATGAAAAGCCTGACGGTGGTGGCGCATGCCTTTAATCCCAGCACTTGGGAGGCAGAGGCAGAGGCAGGCAGATTTCTGAGTTCAAGGCCAGCCTGGTCTACAGAGTGAGTTCCAGGACAGCCAGGGGCTACACAGAGAAACCCTATCTCTGAAAAAAAAAAAAAAAAAAGAAAAGAAAGAAAGAAAGAAAAGAAATTTTTTTAAAGAAATAGTTTAAGAAAATGGTGTATTTCACTTAAAATATGATCATAATTCTCACATATGATATGCATGTCAATGATAGATTCCCTGTAACATTGCAATTCACAATGCACACAACTTCAGAAAGAATAATCTAAAACTCGAAGCTTTGAAAGCAAGAGAATGAAACTATCTGAAAGCCACAAGTGACTGTCCATCAGTCTGCTAATCAGCATGCATAATTTACCGCGGCAACAGACCTCATACATCTCTGCGCAGCTAGCTCAGCTGCTTTACTGGTTGGTTTCCCCCCTCGTGTTCAGAGTAAAGCCTTAAATGTCAAACGTTAACAGCGGATGACTAGTCAAACCAAAGGTTTCCTAAAGGACTGGTTGTTCCAATACACAAGGAATAAAGAACCAGGAAACAGACCAGCTGGAAGAAGGTTACACCTGTAACTTGAGCAAGGAGACAGCAAGTTCCAGATGAGCTTGGCTTTTAGCATACCCAACCCGTCTTAAAAACAAGACAAAACCTTGAAGACTAAAAATCACCAATGCTAAACACAGAAATGTAGAAACAAAGCATGAAATGCACAGATTTCCACTTAGACGATTTCTGGCCCGTGCCTTTGGATGCTCTAGAACAGATTTACCAAATTCCTAGTCTCTGACCCTATGGCAAGACGTTTTTAAAAGGTTTTGTTTATTTGTAAGATGTATAGATGTATTACATACAGGAAGAGACGCCTTAAAAGGACTCATCTGAATCATATGCAAATGATACATATCTGCACCAGCCTTTACATAATATAGGCAAATGAACGAAGTCCGGGCCAAAGATGGCTCCCTGCAGATTCCACAAGGCTGGCCTCATGAATCATGAGTAACTCTTCTAAGGAAATGTCTCAGTTCACCTAACGAAGACGAACGATGCCGGGAAACAACTGGGAGCTGGCAGATCGGACTGCAGGGATAAGCAAAGGGTAAGTCGAGGCGAGCCTGACTCCTATTAATAAAATGCAACACAGCTCACGCACTGTCCATACGTGAAAGATGAAGGAAATTGCCAAGGCAAAAGAATTTGGAAAAAAAAATTTCATAAAACGCTTGGATTTAACTTCATCGAGATCACTGAACAGGGTGCAGGGTGGATGCTTGATTTGCTGTAACATCAATCCATTCTTCATTTTACTTTGCTGAATAATGGCTAAGTGGTTGGGTTACTTCTTCCTAAGTTTAAATGTCTTCTTCCTTCTTGTACTTTTTCCAATTTCTTGGGTTGAGTCTTCTTACAAGGAAATATATATATAAAGTGACTGTTGGATGCAAAGTGGGTTGACTTTGGCGTTAAAATTCTAATATGTACCAGTGACACCGTCATAATCAGCATGGAAAGGCAACCAGCAATTTTAAGAAAAAAAAAAAACTACCGATAACAAAAAAAAGTATTATGCAAAAAACAAACAAACAAAACCAGCAAAAAACAAACAAAAAAACCCCTGCTCCTCCATATACTAACACAAACATTTAGGCAGGTTAACAGGATAATATAGTAAAATCTGAGGCCAGGCGGTGGTGGCGCACACCTTTAATCCCAGCACTTGGGAGGCAGACGCAGGCAGATTTCTGAGTTCAAGGCCAGCCTGGTCTACAGAGTGAGTTCCAGGACAGCCAGAGCTACACAGAGAAACCCTGTCTCGAAAAAAAACAAAAACAAACAAACAAAAAAAAGTAATCTGCATTAAGCTAGCTTTCATCCCTAGGGACCCTGAACAGGAAAGACATATTTTGAGAGATACTTGGAAGTTCGCACATAGGTTTTTTGTTTTTTGTTTTTTGTTTTGTTTTTTTTTTTTTTTTTGGTTTTTTGTTTTTGGTTTTTAGAACAGGGTTTCTCTGTGTAGCCCTGGCTGTCTTGGACTCACTCTGTAGACCAGGCTGGCCTCGAACTCAGAAATCCGCCTGCCTCTGCCTCCCAAGTGCTAGGATTAAAGGCGTGTGCCACCACCGACCGGCTCCCACATAGCTTTTTATCACTCCCTATATTACAACAAGAACCTTGATTTCCTTCTCTAAGATACAGAGTCTTAATCTCTCTTAATATATGTGACACCTGTATTCACTAGAAGGGGTGTCAGTTCCTTAAACACCCTGGGTCCTGTTGCTAGCTCCAGGTCTGATTCTCCAAAATAAGTGTGGCTACATACAGAATTCAATAGGAACACTGTATTGTCTTCACAGCTAATCACATTTCAGGTAATGTTAGTAATCACCCGGTAAAATTCTAGACTATTCTGTACCATGACATGGATTCTACGGTTTCCTAGCACATTCCTCAGATGCACACAGCCAAGTTACATGGAAAAATCCTGCAGCAATTCAGAGCCGTTCTCCTTACAGGAAAAACAGCGTAAATCTATCCATTTGGGGGTGGGGGGGAACCGTGTACTGCTGACACGGGTTTATAATGCTTTTTAAACTTCATACGTAAGAATGTAGAGACACGATGCAGCTCCTTTCGAAGCCCACTTTCCCCCTTCAGTAAAAATAAATTCATGAGTTAAAAATGTTTCCTTTGCTGGGTAGTACTCATTCTAAAACTTGTCTCTTACCCTAGAATACA
The DNA here is from genome assembly GCA_019843815.1 of Montemys delectorum. Classification (NCBI taxonomy): domain Eukaryota; kingdom Metazoa; phylum Chordata; class Mammalia; order Rodentia; family Muridae; genus Montemys; species Montemys delectorum. Next base: position 25,026 of record JADRCD010233325.1, on the reverse strand, counting down.
GAACACAAATGTGAAAAACAAAAAGCCTTCTAGAAGTCGCCACAGGAGAGGAGAAAGTCAGAAAAGTCTACAAAGCACTCAAAGCTGCATGTGTGGAGGGTGCCAGGAGCGGGGGGAGGGTTTCGTGAGAGTCTAGGCAAGCCCTTTGATGACGTCACCCCACATACACAATGTTAACAGCAGTCAGCACAGGCCTCCTGCTTTCCTATTGGTGAATAGCGTGTCAGCCGACATCAGAAGATAATCATCATTGGCCAGGCAATTACAACCCGGAGCAACTAGCATCCACAGTCTTAGCACAAACCTGGCAGGCGGCTGGAGGGGAGAAGGCATAGCCTGCTTTTCCTTCTCAATGAATTTTATGTCTCCTTTCCAGCCTTTCCGATGGCTGGGTGACTTTGCTCCCTCCCTCGCTAGCAGCATTTACCAATCGAGTCAGCCGTTAGTGAGCACAAGTCACGGCCAGCCAGGTCATAAAAGAACAAAATGTCTACACGGATGCTTTAACAGCATCCATTCAAGGGCCTTCCAGTCTAAAACTGGAACTCAGTAAGGTTATTGGGAGCTAAAAGGCAGGTATATGTTAGCAACTGCAACCAGATAATATTAACCAGGTTATTTTTAACTGGGAAGCAGTTTCAAGAAAAATCAATCACACGGGGTGATTTTTCCAAGGGAATACCTACTTACTTCTTTGCAGTGAAATTGTCATTGCAGTCTATTCTATTGTGAAACTATTTGCTACAAAAATAAAGTCTACAATATGTCATACCTAGGCCATTGAGTATCAGGTTAAACAAGGAAAGCAGCAGATAAACTTCATGAGTTTGTTGGCTCTGTACATAGACTACTCGGAGACCTGAGGCCCTATTCCATGAACGAATGCTAAGGTAACTAAGGTAAGAAGGCATTATAGGATTGGTTTCCCCAACTCCTTATTTTGAGTCCTCCTAAATGAGGCTAGTTACTACTATACACAGACTACTGTAATGCAAGGCACCGTTCCTGGCTTCCCCCTACCCCTATCCCAACCCCAGCAGCAGCGGTCAGGCGCCCTGGCAACTCCCCTCACTAGAGACTTGTTCCCATTAGCAGCTTTGTTTAGATCAGGTCTATGAGATTTTTTTTAAAGAACAGTTACAAATAAGTTCTCAAAAGACCGGCACAGGCTGATTTGCATGCTTTTCTTCCACTTTCTAAGGGACTAGGTCAGGTGAAGATGAGACTTCATGGTTTTCAAGGCCCTCAACTCCCCTCCTCAAGGGGGTATCCATAAACCTTTATGATGGTACTCCCTTCTAATGACAACCTGAGAAGAGAACCTTCATTCTGATCAAGACATTTTGGTGGTTGGGGTTTGTCTAGGGAGAGCAGGTACAAAAGTTCTAAAATCAGGCTGCTAGGGAACTAGAATTGTGAAGTAGAAAGGGAAAGTGGCTAGGGTCAGCAAGGAAGGGATAGGCCTTTTTCCACTGTAATAAGCAACCCAAAAGTATAAAGCCCAAGATTAAAAGACAGGAAGAACATAACATTCTACAATGTGACTAGAATAGCGCTCACACTGCAAGCCAAGCACGCTGAACTCCAAGCATGGATATGAGCAGGTAGTGTTGGCGGCAAAATGAGCGTTTTAATCGCTGGACTTTGCAAGCATCTGCCATGTGCAAAGTACACTGCAAAGTGCTTTGCAAAATCAAGATGGGAAAAAAAAAGACTAGAACCTTGCCCACATCAGCCCACCATGTAAATATCCACCTTTAAAATAAGAATTAAAAATAAGAAATAAAATAAGACGAGAGATAGGAAAATACATTTCCAGGGAAAACAAAAGCACTGTTCAAGAGCTAATAAGTAGTGGTCAAAGAGTACCAAGAGAAAAGAAATTAGTGTATTTGGGATATTTTCAGTCCCACGAGGACCATGGACCTGTCTAGTTCTGACAGACTGTCACTTAACTGAGTGTCTGGAGAAAGAGGCGGGAAATGGTCCTGGGAACAGGCACAGAAAGTAGTCTTAGGGGGGAAAAAAAGGAGGACAACACACAGAGACTGTTTGCACCAGGGTGGTGCAGCAGCGAAGGGCGGACAGTGAGCACCATGCGCCTGCAGAAGCTGGGAAAGCCTGCTCCGGAATGGCAGGCCCAACCGGGATGCAGCAAGCTAGAGATAGCATGTTAGGAAACGCGAGCAGCGGGCTACTGGAGGAGGAAGGCAGGAGGGCAGGCTAGAGCCCTGCAAAGGGACGGTGACAAATGGCTTCAGAGAAGATCGGAGCCCCAGGTTGGCAGGCTGAGCTCGGGTCACCGCCCCCCCCAAGCCCCTAGCGGGAGGAAGTACCCCCTCTAGGACCCCTGAAAGCCAGTCTGAGAGGGCTGGGCTTCCTGCAGCGCTCGGGTCTCCCTATGGCCGCCCCCTTACGGGGCGATCCAGACTCCCCGAGGGTGCAGTTGCGCTCCTGACCCAGGCCCGCGCCCTCGGTGTCCAGGTGGACACGGGCGATCGCACCAAGCTGGCTCTGGGGCTCGGGGCCTCAGGCAGGCAGTCGCCAGGCCGCAGCCCAAACTCGCGCGCCCCGGAGCCTCGGCTCCGCCCGACCGCCGCCGTAAACCGCCCAAGGGCCCAACTCGCAAGCTGAAGGCCAACGGTGGGCGCGCGCCCCGGGCGGGAAAGGGCGAGCAAGCACGGGCCCCGGCAGGGGAAGGCGAACTGCCGGCCTCCGCCGCCCGCAATCCTCGGCGGCTGCCACCACCCGCCCCAACCCGGGAGCGCCGGCGTCTCCGGTTTCCCATTGATGAATGGAGGGAGGAGGGAAGGCAGGTCTCGAGCGCCCTCGCACGCGGCAGCGGAACCACCCCGGGCCCGGAAGCCCCCCGAGGGCCGGCCGCGGCGCAGAGGGGGTGGGGTGGGGGTGGGGAGATCGTAGGGTTCGCACTAAACCGGAGGGAAACGTCTCCACCACGGCACAGTCTACGGGAAGGAGGGAGCTCCCTTCTTAAATATTGCAAGGTGACACCGGATCGCCTCCCACACAGGGATTTTTCTAAAGACCGACCGGAGGAACTCAGTAAACAAGCTGTTTTCCCGGATTCGAAGTTTTGGGGAAAGACCTCCAAGACTGCCCTGGCAGGAGCGACCCTTCTCGTACCTAAACTGCCGCTCCGCACTGAGAAGCGTGTCCAAAAGGCGTTTCCTTTACACAGAAACTTAATAATGGCGTGGCTCCACTTGCTCGGGTTCATTCATTTTTATTGCAGTTTTCATTGTCCCCCCCCCTTCCCGATGTCTTTATGAAACCGGAAAGTAATCTGAGTGGGGAAGGGGTCCCGGACCCTAGGCATCTCCGGCTAGAGGCGGCAGTCAAGGGAGGGCAGTAAAGTGGAAGAACTACAAGGAGAAAGGAAGGACACGAGGGATGGGGAGAGGGAAAGGACCAGAGTGAGGCGGGCTGAAGAGGGTTAAAGGGAGCGGAGACCCGGTCCTCCCTCCACTGCCTTGCACGCTCCAGTTGCGGGAGGCCAAGCAGAACCCCCAAATCCAAGCGAAAGCAGGGAGACAGCACAGGTGGGATAGCTGGATTGTAACTCTTGTCTCCCGTATATCATTCCAGGTACACACATTATATGTTCTACGTTATATAATCTACACAAAGATGCCCGCGTGGCCGCGGCTCACACAGGGCACCCCCAAACCGCACGCTTCCATGCAGCCTCAGAGTCTCCTGCAGACACGAGACCCTAGAACTCCGCGATCTGCTGGCTACTGCCGGCAATCCATCCATCGCTCCGCTCACGCTCAGACCGGGAATACCGACATTAATGCACTCCCGGGATCAGTATCACGCGAAAGCATCACCTACCAGTTTTCCTGCATCCATTGGATGGCTTCATTCTCGTTGAACTGCTTTTCGAATTCGTATTCTTGTAAAGTCAACACTGACATGTTCATTGGGGCTGATCTTCGGAGTCGCTACGTGTTCTCTATACAAAATAAAAAAATCTGTAAAGAGCCTTTTATTTTGAGTGCTCTCCTGTCTGCTTACCCCTCCCACCCCCCTAGGTATTGCCCCGCCGTCAATCTCCTGGCCGATCTCTCTCCCAGCCTCTCAGCTACATCCAGGGTTGAGCATTGCCTGCGCCTCCGCTCCCAGCTCCTAGCTCAGGGGCTCTCCTCCCAGCGTCCGCATCCACCGTAGGAGGAAATGAATGCCTTGCGGTCTTAGTGCCCGCACGTTTGTCCATCACGCTTTTTACTCGTCTACAGGGAAATCTCCTCCCCCTCGTGCGATCGGGAAAATTAACCCTTTGCGCGAGAGGGCGCAGAAGAGCAAGACCTCCCCTCGCCCTGGGGGACAGTTTTGTTTACAAGAAGGTGGTTGGTGGACTCGGGGGGGAAGGGCGCCAAGAGAGAGGAAGTAGCCTTGAGGTCATCCACAAGCCCATTCGCCACCTCGTGGGCCTCCCTGCCTGGCCTTTGAATGAAGTTTCAGCGTGCGAGGCGCAGCCGGGAGGCGCGTGGACCCGAAAGCTTGGCGAGTAAACAATTGGGAAATAGTAAAATCTGCCAGGTCTCTGGCATGAGAACTCCAGGCAAATGAAAGTGAGGGTCACGTCGTACGAGCTCGTCTCCTCACCCCCTCGACCCCGCAGCACCCTCTGAGACCACCTCTACGGGGCCGTTTGGGCGTGGATTTACCTTGACCGCAGGGCCAGGTAGCCGGTGGAACCGTAAGATCACCTACAGACAGGATGCTGAGGATGAGGACCTGGAAGTCAAGGTTGACTTGGAGGCAGAAGTGGAAGTTTGACTACCTGGTGGGGATGTTATGAACAAAGGAGGAAAGGAATTTGGCATACAGAATTAGGCCTACTGGTCTAAATACCAAAACTTTATCTGTATGCTTTACTTTAGTTCTGCCTTATTCTTGTGAAATTATGAAGAACAGATTAATGTAGAAGAAGGGTGACTGTAATGCTGATCCCTCTAAACAACCACCTCACAGCATATCGTCTTAGTCTTACCTTTCCCAAATACTCCTCTTATTTTCCTGGAGTATGGTATTTTCTATTCCTAAAAGGAAGAATGAAATAAGAGACAATAAGGCACCTAATAATATAATATTTGGATCCAACACAAGATACTGACCAACAACCTATTAGTTTATTTTTTTTTAATGTTTGTGATTTTTCAAGGTGGATTTTTGTTTGTTTTGTTTTTAAATGTTTTTTATTTTCTGAGACAGAGTTTCTGTGTGTAGCCTAGGTTGTCCTGGAACTCGCTCTGTAGACGAGGCTGGTCTCAGACTGAGAGATCTGCCTGCCCCTGCCTCGATCACAAGCCACCACAACCCAGCTAAGAACCTATTAGGTTAAAGGTGTGCATTAGGACTAGGAAGAAAATACCCTCAATGATATACATTTCTCCACCTACCAACTAAAAAAACGAGGACAAGGCACTGCTTTCAAAGTTAGATAATCCCAGCAAGGCGCTGGAGGCTGAGGCAGGAAGATTGGTGCTAGTGAAATTGCCAATGAGTCTGAATTTCACAGTGACATCCTTGCCTCCCCCTCCCCCAGTCTTAAAAGGGTGGAGGACCAGGTTTGGGTGGGGGGGAGGCGAGCCCTTAATCTTAATACACTCTGGAGTCAGAAGCACGTGGATCTTTGTGAGTCTGAGACTATCTTGGTCTAGTAACAAGATCCAGGTCAGCCAGGGATACAATAACACCCTGGGTTTTTATGTGGTTTGATTTTGTTTTTGTGAGACAGGGTTCTCTGTATCCCTGGCTACCCTGGAAATTGCTTTGTAGACTGGTATGGCCTACAACTCATAGATCTCCTTGCCTCTGCCTCCCTAGTGCTGGAAATAAAGAGATGTTGCCACCAAATTGGGAAAATGGCTCAGCATGAAGACCTGCCTTCAGATTCCCAGAGCTACAAAAGACTAGCCAAGGCAGCTCATGCCTGTAGGGCTACCTTTGAGGCTGAGGCAGGAGACTCCTGGTGTTTGTTTTCATTTTTGGAGACCTTTTATATCTTTTGTTTTTGTTTTTTGAGACAGGATTTCTCTGTGTCTCCCTCCCTGGCTATCCTGGGCCTCAATCTGTAGACCAGGCTGGCCTTGAACTCAGAAATCCACCTGCCTCTGCCTCCCAAGTGCTGGGATTAAAGGTGTGCCCCACCACTGCCCAGGATACCTTTTATATCTTAGACTGGCTAGAAATTGCTATGTGAGCCAGGTGGTGGTGATGCATACCTTTAATCCCAGCACTCAGGAAGTAGAGGCAGGTGGATGTATGTGAGTCTGAGGCTAGTCTAAAATAACAAACCTAAAATAGGAGCTTTGAGATGAGAGACCTTGTCTCAAAAACTACACACACACACACACACACACACACACACTTCTTTAAATAAATAAATAAATAAAGCCTGCATTGTAACCCATGCCTATAATCCCAACATTTGGGAGATAGAGGCAGGAGAATCAGAAAGGAGTTCGAGATCATCTTTGACTAGTAACAAACTCCAAGCTATAATTGGGCCACATGAGACCCTATCCCCCGCCACACACACACACATATACACATACACACACACACACACACAGAGAGAGAAAGAGAGAGAGAGAGAGAGAGAGAGAGAGAGAGAGAGAGAGAGAGAGAGAAAGAAATCCTGTAGAGCATCACATCAATCAGATGTCTAGTTGGTGATTAGGACATTAATGTCCTCTGACACTCTGAAAGATTTCACATAAAGATTTTACTTAGCTCTACGGGTAGGGATTGTCCTTCTAGGGTGATGTACCAGGTCACCCTGAATGACTTTGAAGAAGACCCAAGACTATAAACACTTGGCAAAAGCAGTCTGAAAGGTGGGGGTGGCTGATGAAAGAAAGAAAGACTTTAGCCCAGTGCCTGGGCCTGGAGCTGTCTAGCTTGTTGATAAAGTGATTGGGTGAGACCTGAAGAGTGGGGAAGGGAACCAGAGGCAAGTTTGGCCAATTATAATCCCAGCCCTAGGAAGGCAGAGGCAAGATCCCTGCAAGCCTGAGGCCTGCCTGTCAACCAGGAGGGTGTAGGGCAAGGTTTAAGCAATAATAGTGATTTGAATGAGAATGCACCATAGGTTTGACCCTTTGAGTACTTGGTTCCCCCGTTGGTGGTGCTGTTTGGAGGACCTGGACCTTGTTGGGGAAGTGTGTCCCTGGAGTCCTGCTTTGAGAGTTTAAAGATTCTGTACCATTTCAACTTCTCTTTGCTCTGTGCTTGAATTTGATGACAGGAGCTCTCAGCTTCCAGCTACTGCCTACTGGTTAGAGTTTCTAGAGTGAAATGTAAGGATTATAGTTAAACAGCATACTTCCCAGAACCAGGAATGTCATATCAACTCAGATAAGTGCCCTGACATAGAGCCACCCACCTGCTCGGTCTTACTGAGACCAAGTGCAAAAGCCCTGTAGTATAAACAAAGGGTGGAGGGTTTGCACATAGCTTTTGTTTGTTTGTTTTTGTTTTTCGAGACTTTGGTTTCACTGTGTAGCCCTGGCTAACCTGGAACTCACTCTGTACACCCGGCCGGTGTCAAACTCACACCGATTCACCTGCCTCTGCTTCCTGAGTGCTGAGATTAAAGGCATACATCACCACTGCCTGGCTCACATAGCAATTCCTAGCCAGTGTAAGATATAAAAGGTACCTATATATGTTTCCAAAAATGAAAACAATGAGTTTTAATTTGCAGGAACAAGGATGAAATACTGTCAGGTTATTGATAAGGAATATATTGTAGAAGATATGGCTGGAGAATTGAGAGGCCCTAACTTTGGGACCTAAATAAACTAAGATATTTAGATCTCATCTAACTACAATGCAGGGGTAGGCAATGCCATTTAAGCATGTTAAGATGGGGAATGATCTTGTATTGTTTTAATATTTATTTTGAGACATGGCTCATTCAAGTGCATAAACTTGCCTTGAAATTGTGATCGTCCTAGCTGAGTGGTGGTAGCACAGACCTTTAATCCCTGCACTGGAAGGCAGATCTCTGAGTTCAAGGCTAGCCTGGTCTACACAGGGAGTTCCAGGACAGTCAGGGCTACACAGAAATTGTGTCTTGAAAACACATACACACACACACACACACACACACACACAAAGAAAGAAAGAAAAAAGAACCCATGATCTTCCTGCCTCTATTTACAGAGTAGCTAAGGTCACAGGTGTACACCATTGGGCCTAGCTTCTGATGCATGTTTAAGAAAGAAGAAGAGGTGACATGGGCTAGGTGTGAGCATCACGGGGTGATAATGCCAGCATTCCAGAGAGTAAGATAAGAGGATCATACATTCAGAGCAAGCCTGGACTACATACACAAGCAAATTCTAGTACAGCGTGCAGCCTGGACAATATAGGAAGACCTGTCGGGAAAGAAAGAGAGATGGGGCCAGGGCAACCTACTATGTCCATTCTTTTTTTTTTTTTTTTTTTTAAAGAAAACTCCCAAATTTACCAAGTGTGATGGTATTTGCCTGTACTCTTAGCAGTGGGGAGTTGGAGACAGGAGGATCAGAAATTCAAGACAGTCTCAGTTACCTAGTGAGCTTGGGGCCAACCTGTGCTACTCAAAACAAACAAAAGTCACAATGATTTGCTATCAATTTATGTGTTTGGTGCAGACCAGGGAGTGGACTATCAGAGTTCTTATGTAACAGTTCACACTGTTTATTTTGCTTCAGTACTTGAATTGTCCTAAGTACTTGTATTTCATTCTTTAAAAAAAATTAACAGAAATTAGTTGGGCAGTAGAGAAAATAATGAGACACTTATCTACCTAAAAAAGAAAGAGTACTGAAAACTTTTATATGTGACATAATTTTAGGAATAAAACATCTAGAATGGTTGTGCTTCTTTGTTTCAGAAAAAGGTTTCTGAGTTCAACAGTCCTGGCTGTCTTGGAACTCACTCTGTAGACCAGGCTGGTCTTGAACTCAAGGAGATCCACTTACCTCTGCTTCCCAAGTGCCAGAATTAAAGAAGTGCCCCACCACTGTCCAGTTTAAAATGATTATATTCTTTCTGGACTTATTTAACATTACACGGTATTTTGGTTTGGTTTGGTTTGGTTTTTTGGCTGTTTTTTTTTTTTCTTCAAGACAGGGTTTCTCTGTGTAGCCCTGGCTGCCCTGGAACTCACTCTGTAAGCCAGGCTGGCCTCGAACTCAGAAATCCGCCCGCCTCTGCCTCCCAAGTGCTGGGATTAAAGGCGTGTGCCACCCAGCATGAAAAGCTTTCTCATGTGCTCGCTCCTAAGACATAACCGGACAACTAGCTAGTATTGAATATATGTAACTGGTATCCCAACATAACTGAAAATTTATAGTTGACAATAAAGTTTTTAAAATAGAACTCATTTTTTTTTCCTTGAAAATGTTAAACTGGCTGGGCAGTGGTGGCGCACGCCTTTAATCCCAGCACTTGGGAGACAGAGGCAGGTGGATTTCTGAGTTCGAGGCCAGCCTGGTCTACAGAGTGAGTTACAGCGCAGCCAGGGCTACACAGAGAAACCCTGTCTCGAAAAACCAAAAAAAAAAAAAAAGTTAAACTGTTAATATTTTGTGAGTGGTTCATGGTGTGTGTGTGTGTGTGTGTGTGTGTGTCCGCTGTGCTGTGTGTGTGGAGGTCAAAGGACAACTTCTTGGAGGCAGTTCTTCCCTTTCACCTTTACTTGGGTTCCAGGAACTGAACTCGGGTAGTCGGGCTTGAGCACTAATTGCTTTTGCCGGCTGAGTGATCTCACCAGCCCATAGAAATTCTCTGAAAGACAGATTCTATTATATACCTAGCTTTTTGACCTTAGGGAAAATAAATGAGTTCTTTATTTCCATTTCTATATGTTAAAAAAAAAAGTAAAACAGAAATGAGGTAGATGGTGTTGATGCTAGCTCAGAATTTAATCTAACATTCAAATGTATTTTAATGTGCATATATTGTTTCTGGGAACTTCTAACAAGGAACCCAGCTGGACCACTTGGCACCTCATGGCATCCTAAGGTTTTCCTCCTTCATGACTTTTCTTTCTTGGTACCCTCTGCTTAGAACCCCCTTCCCTCCCAACCCTGCCTCCCATTTCTGCCTCTAAATTCAGTCCATTTTGTGGGTTCCTCTGAGGTATGCTCTACTTGAAGCCTTTCCTGTTCACAAAGACTTCTTTCTTTTGTCTCCTAAACTCTTGAAGCTTTTGTTGGCATGGCTCTTCCTGACTCAGCTATCGCAGCTCTTGGCTCCTTTGGCCTATGTAGGACATTATGAGTTTTCTTGCTTATAATATGACGTTCTGATAGGGATATTTCTCAAGGATGCCAAAGCTATGGCCAAGCTAAACAACAGCAGAAATTTGCCAAAGATAAGAGTTTCATGTGGGTCTGGGTAGGACCTACAGAGTTGGGAAACCATGGCCGTATTCAGAAAGTAAAGGCTTTCAAAGGCAGCGAGGGGAGTTCCATATCATTTTAAAACTATCCTCTTCGGTTACAGGGCTCAGTAAGTTGGTGACGTGAGTCTAGGGTTGAATAAGCACTTACTGGGCAGATGTTCTCACAGACACACTTTCTGTGTCAAGTTGCCATGGCCTTTGTACAAGGTTGTACACATAATGGCAGTTCTTGTTCACAAACGTATGTTCGGAGGTTCACTTCCTTCATGACCTGCCCTTTCCTGTTAATTTTTGCTAGGTTGTGACACGAGTGACTCTTATTTTGCTTCCTACCGCTTTTAAACCACAAACTTGGCAGATAAATGGGATAAAAGTTCTAGCACCGAGTCTATGATCAAGGGTCAGTGGGGTAGTTTCCCTCTGGAGTCTGTGCTAGGGAACTACCCCATTCCTGACTCCTAACATTCATTCGGTGGCTGCCCGCAAGCGAACATTCGGTGGCTGCCAGCAAGCGGGCATCCCCTGCCTCATAGACACCATCTTGTCTTCAGATCCGCATCTCCATCTCCACATGTCACCTTCTCCTACCCCTTCTAATCTTGTTCTTGCTGGGTCCCGTGGTCATTGTTACTAAAGTTACATCTGCAGTGACGTTACATTCTGAGGTCCCAGTTAAACTACATCCCGATCCGTCAGCTCCAACCTCTCAAAAGCCTTCCTTCCTCCTGAGTTCTGCTTATGAATGATTCTGGCATTATCCCAACATGGAGGTGATGCATCCTAGCACTCCCAAGAACTCTCAGCTTTTTAGTAATAAAGTTAGACATTGAGCCTAGACACTCTTTTGCACACGATTCCTTCTTCCTTTCCCATCCAGAGAACATGCCTGTTGAACCCAGTAGAAGCAACTCCCCTAGCATTTGACCACTGAACGGAGTCTACCTGTGTTTTGTTCCAATTCATACTGTTCCAGGGGCTACTGGCCAACTGGACATTTGTAAAGAGGGCGTCTTTGAGGGGAAGGGGGCCCTTTTTTTTTCTTCTTATTTTCTTCTTCCTTTGTTTGTTTGTTTTTGAAACAGGGCTTCTTGATGCATGTAGTCCTGGCTGTCCTGGAATTCACTCTGTAGACCAGGCTGGCCCAGAACTGGGACTAAAGCATATGCCAACATGCCCGACTAAGAGGTTTTTTATTTTCTGATCTGTGTAGGGCTGGCAAATAATCGCTGTTGCCCTGGAATAGTTTCTACATCTGGTTTAACTCCGGGATTGTGATATCTGCAAATGGGCTTGTTAGAGGCCTCAAAAATTTTGCTAGAGAATAAGATATTTTTGAGATATGTGGCAGAGAACTAGATGTCTTAAATAAATGGAAAATATCTATAAATGGAGAAGACATTTGTATCTTCCCAACAAGTGAATAAAAGAAAGGTTAAAACAGAGTCTCGAAGCCTGGCAGTGGCGGCACACATCCTTAAGCCCAGCACTGGAGAAGCAGAAGCAGGAGAATCTCTGTGACTTAGAGGCCAGCCTGGTCTACAGACAGAGTTTCAGGACAGCCAGGGCTGTATGGAGAAACCTTGTCTCAAAAAAACATAAAGCAAAAAAATCCACCACCACCACCACCAAAAAGTCTCCCATGAGATGATCATTAAATAAAGAAAATACATACTAACTTCATGAGAGAAGACTTTTTCAAAGATGTATTCATTTTATTTTATGTGTTTGAGTGTTTTGTCTGCATCATGTACAGTGTATCACATGTGCGCACATGCACCACAGATGGGTACCTGGTACCCATGGAGAACAGAAGAAGGTGCTGGATCCCCTGAAAGCAGAATTGCGATGGTTGTGAGCTTCTTGCATCTGGGAACCAAAACCTCCTGTCTTCTGCAGGAGTAGCGAGCACCCTTAACTTCTGAGCCATTTCTCCAGCCCCAAGATAAGCAAGCCTTTTGGTTTCCATTTAATAGGTGAGAAAATAAGCTTGAGAATTTAAGAATTGTCCAGTTTACCACTCGCTCAGATCAGGTTTCTAACCCTGATTTGTTTCTCAGGACATCTTTCCAGTCCCCTGGTTTGATATGTTTTATATATGTATCAAAAGTTCGTGGGTTAGACGCTTAATCCCCTGGGAGGTGGTGCTGAGAGGTGAGGGAACCTGTAAGAGGGAGGGCCTATTGGATTAGATTGTGGAGCACCATTATGGGGGATTAGCGTTGGCTGTGTGCAGCAAGCTAGTTTCTCAAAGTGGGTGTCAACAAAATGAGTCTACCTCCCACACTTAGCCCTTTCTCCAAGCAGCTGTTTCCACTCCTGCTAAACCACCGAATTGTCACTGATAGGCACAGGGAGGGACTGCCTGGACTTGAAGTATGAGTGATTTAAAGTTTTCTTTGCTTTATGAATGAAACTTCTATGAATATAGATAAGTAAGTGCCCTTGTGGTAGGGTGGGAACGCCCTTGGTGTGTATGCCCAAGAATGGGATAGCTAAGAAACTGCCATATTGATTTCCAAAGTGCCCGTACAGGTTTGCACTCCCACCAGGAACGGAGGAGTGTTCCCTTTGCTCCACCAGCATGAGCTGTCACTTGTGTTGTTGATCTTAACCTTTTTGGCAGATGTGAGATGGGATCTCAGAATCCTTTTGATTTGCATATCCCTAATGGCTTAGGATGTCAAACAGTTCTTTAAGTGGTTCTCAGCCATTTGAGATTCCTCTGTCGAGAGTTCTCTGTTTAGATCAGTACCCCATTTTTTAATGGGGTTGTTTGGTTTGCTGATGTCTAGTTTCTTGTGTTCTTTATGTGTTTTGGATATTAGCCTTCTGTCAGATGCGATGGAATTGGAGAAAATTCTTTGCTATTCTGTAGGTTGTTGATTTGTCCTATAGGGAGTGTCCTTTGTCTTACAGGATCTTTTCAGTTTCATGAGGTCCCATTTATCAGTTGTTGATCTTAGTGCCTGAGCTCCTGTTCTGCTCTGTTCAGGAAGCTGTCTTCGGTGCCAATGCGCTCAGGGCTATTTTCTACTTTATTTTCTTCCAGGTTCAGTGTATCTGGTTTTATGTTGAGGTCTTTGGCCTATATCCAGTTAGACGAGCAACATTTGCTCAAGATGCTCTCTCTTTCCCACTGTGTATGTCTGGCTTCTCTATCAAAAATCATGTATCCATAGATGTGTGGATTCATGTCTAGATCTTTGATTCAATTCCATTAATAAACCTGTCTGTTTTTATGCCAATATCATTAACTTTTTATAACTATAGCTCTGGAGTACAGCTTGAAATCAGGGATGGTGAGCCCCTCCTAAAGTTCTTCTATTATATAGGATTGTTTTAGCTATCCTGGGTTTCTTGGTTTTTTGGTTTTTTCCATATGAAGTTGAGTATTGTTTTTTTCAAGGTCTGTAAAGAATCCTGTTGAAATTTTAATGGGGATTGCATTGAATCTATGAGTCTCTTTTGATATAAAATGGCCATTTCTACTATGTTAATCCTACCAATCCATGAGCATGGGAGATCTTTCCATCTTCTGATATCTTCTTCAATTTCTTTCTCCAAAGACTTGAAGTTTTGTCCTGCAAGCCCTTGCCTTTCTTGGTTAGAATTACCCTCAAGATGTTTTATATTACTTGTGGCTCTTGTGAAGGGTGTAGTGGAGTATTACTCAGCTGTTAAAAAAAAAAAAAAGGATAATATCATGAAATTTACAGGCAAATGGGTGGAACTAGAAAAAAATCATCCTGAGTGAGGTAACCCAGACCCAGAAAGCCAAGCACAGTATGGACTCACTTATAAGTGAATATTAGCAGCAAACTAAAGGATAATCTTTTGACAACCACAGACCCCGAGAGGCTAAGTAACAAGGAGGGCTCAAGTGGGGGATACATGGATCTCCCTGAGAATGGGAAATAGAATAGATTTCATGGGTGAACTGGAGACAGGTGGGAATGGGAACAGGAGGAACTACTTGATGGGGGCGGGGCGGGGGGAAGAGCGGGGGGGGGAGGATATAGGGGGTAGAGCACTGGGAGAGACAACTCGAGTTTGGAGGGCATTTCAAGAGCAAGGTAGGGGCTGGAGAGATGGCTCAGCAGTTAAGAGCACTGACTGCTCTTCCAAATGTCCTGAGTTCAAATCCCAGTAGCTACATGGTGGCTTACAACCATCCATAATGAAATCTGATGTCCTCTTCTGGTGTGTCTGAAGACAGCTACAGTGTACTGATGTATAATACTAAATTAACCTTTGGGCTTGAGTGAGCAGGGACTGAGCCAGCTGAGTTGACCAGAGCGAGCAGGGCTGACCGGAGCAAGCACAGGTCTTAAAATCAATAGGAGATCTTTCCATCTTGGTGTTATTGTGGGTCTTCTAGCAGTGAGGACAGGGGCTGTCCCTGACTCTTTTGCGTGCTTTTGGAACTTGTTTCCTCCTACTGGGTCGACTCATCCAGCCTTCATATGAGGGAAGAGCCTGGTCTTCTTGCAACATGATATGCTATGTTTGGTTGATATCCCTGGGAAGCCCGGAGTATCTTTTCTTCTGAAAGAGGAGGAGGAGGCAATGTAGGGGAGAGGGAGGAGGGGTGGGAGAGGAGAGGAAGGAGGGGAAACTGCAGTCAGGATGTAATATATGGCAGAAGAATAAATAAAATAAAGACATAACGTTTCCTTTTTTCCCTCCTCCTTTTCCCCCTCTGTCCCTCTTTTTGTTGTTGAAGCAAGATGTTGCTGCATAGCTTGGACTGGCCTCAAACTCCCATTTCTTCTGCCTCAGTCTTCCATGTGGTGGCATTACAGCTGTGTGTCCCCATACTCTGCTAATCTTTTTTTTTTTTTTTAAATGAAGTACTCGGCTCCATTACTCGTCATGGGCTTGGTCACCAGTTTGTTTGGGGAAGGTTTAGGAGGTGCTGCCTTTGGTGAAGGAAGCTGTCACGGGGCCAGGTCTTGAGATTTAAAACCTGCCCCCACTTCTAGTTTGCTCTCTCAGCTCCATGCTTGCATTTGACGGTGCAAGCTGTTAGCTTCCTGGTCCTGTCACTGTGCCTGCTTTTTGCTACCATGCCTCCCAGCCTAATGGATCTTCTGGAACTGTCGACCAAAACAAACTCTTTCTTCTTAAGAAAGGTGGCAGTGGAATGGCTCAGAGATTAAGAAGAGCACTGGCTCCTCTTCTGGAGGTCCTGAGTTCAATTCCCAGCAACCATATGGTGGCTCATAACCGTCTATAATGAGATCTGGTGCCCCCTTCTGGCCTGCAGGCAGATGTGGAGGCAGAATGCTGTATACATAATGAGTGAATAAATAAATACATAAAAAGAAAGGTCTCGGTGTTTGTCACAGTAACAGGGAAGCAACTAATCCACGGAGCATCTATAAAGCCGAGGGTCTGGCCCCCAACACTGCATGAAAACAGATGTGGTGCTGCAGCTCTAAGTCTGAGTACAAGGGAGACAGAGGCGGAGGGGCCAGAAGCTCAGGTGCCTTCCTGTATACGTAGCGGGTTCAAGGCCGACCTGGGCTACATAAGACTCTATCTCAAAAGACAAAAACAAAACCTTATCTATAATTACTCTATAGACACTTCACACACTCATGTTAGGACTGATAGTTGCACAAACTTTACAGTCGTCCCTGTATAGATTAATTGGGAGCATTGTCCTTGTGTCTAGTGTGCAAGCTAGCTCATAATAGGCATAGTGAACTCTCAAGAGACTGGGCTCTAATTACCACACTCCTGTTTAATATACATTGCTAGAAATACAACTGAACTCATCCTAAAAGGCAATTGAATGATTTTGCTTTCATTGTTCTGTGACAGAATGCCTGGTATAAACAACAGGAAGAAAGAATTCTATTGGCTCCTGGTTCCAAGGGATTCAGTCTATGGCTACTTGGTCCCTTGTACTTGTGCAGAGTGATGTGGCTATGTGAGTGAGTGATGCGGAAGCCTCTTCACACCTCAGACGATAAGAAAGGGAGCCAGGCGGTGATGGCACACACCTTTAATCCCAGCACTTGGGAGGCAGAGGCAGGCAGATTTCTGAGTTCGAGGCCAGCCTGGTCTACAGAGTGAGTTCCAGGACAGCCAGGGCTACACAGAGAAACTCTGTCTTGAACTCCCCCTTCCCCTAAAAAAGTTATGTAAAACTATACTCACATGTATAAATAGGTGCCATAAGGGTTACTCAAAAGTTATGAGTTAAACAGTTGAAATCTGGAATTGAATGTGGGGGCTTGAAGAAATGGCTCAACGGGTAAAAACACTTGCTTAGCAAGCCTCAGAACCTAAGTTGTGATCTAGGCATCTATGTAAAATTCCAGGCGTTGTTTTTTGGGGGTGGGTGGGCATTGTTTGGGAGGGGTTAGGGGTGCCTAGATTCCCAGTGCTGTAGGGTATAGATATAAAAGAATTACTTGTGGCTTGCTGCCTAGCTGGAGGTTCAGTTAGAAACCCTATCTCAAAGGAAGAGGGGAGAGAGTAGTAGAGTAGGATCACTCTACATCCCATCCTTGTTTCCTCATGTATGCACAGAGGAAAGCACACCTGCACATACATGTGCACACATACCGCACTCACACATTCTCTGTGTCTGTATCTGTGTCTGTCTGTCTCTCTCACACACCCCCAGAGAGAGAGAGAGAGAGAGAGAGAGAGAGAGAGATTAGATTTAAAAACCTTTATTATGGACAAGAAAATCCAGTTGTATACTGTATAAGAGACCCAGTTTAGTGTTAATAGTACAGTAAATTGATAATGAAGGGTAGAGGTCAAGAAGGTGGCTCAATGGGTAAAGGCAGCTGCTGCCATGCCCAATGATCTGAGCAGGTCCCAAGAACCCACATGGTGGAAGGGGAGCGCCAACTCCTGCAAAGTGTCCTTTGATGTATACCCATGCACTGTGGCACGCCTGCACTAAATAAATAAGAAAATGAAATATAGAAGAGATTCCATTGTGTAAAGAGAATATAGGGGGTTATACTTATATGGCATAAAATATGAGATAAGATAAACCAGATCAAAGAGTGCTAGAGGGGTTGGTGAGATGGCACAATGAATAAAACAACTTGCTGCCAAGCTTGGCACCCTGAGTTGAACCAAATCCTACAAGCTGGCCTTTGACATGCATGGCCTTTGATATGCATGCCATGACACAAGAGCATACACACACACACACACACACACACACACACACACACACACACCATGAGAGAATACATTTTTGTAAGCTAGTTTAGTGGTTAAACCAAACTTTTTTTTCTTTTTCTTTTCTTTTCTTTTTTTTTTTTTTTTTGTTTGTTTGTTTTTTCGAGACAGGGTTTCTCTGTGTAGCCTTGGCTGTCCTGAACTCACTCTGTAGACCAGGCTGGCCTTGAACTCAGAAATCCGCCTGCCTCTGTATCCCAAGTGCTGGGATTAAAGGCATGGGCCACCACCACCCTAAACAAAACTTCTTAGAGACAAAAGATAGTCCTTAATTTGTGATAGAGGATCCAGTTGATCAGTTTGATATAACACATGCAAACATACATGAGCCTAAACTGGAGTAATACCTGAACATGTAAGACAAATGGAGGACATAGAGAAACATCATAGAAACAGGAAAAACAAACATAGTAGGTGACTTTGGTAACCCACTTCCAACAATGATTATGTCATTTAGACAGAATATATGCAAAGGAATGCTGGATTCCATAGTCACTTTAGACCAGATGAATCTAATGACACATAGAATTTTTCACTCCACAGTTGTAGAGTTCTAGCAGGAATCAAATATTCTCACACACAGGCCCAATATTGGGACAGAAACAAGGCTTGACAAACCCAAGAAGATAGAAATCATGTCAAGTAGTGTTTCAAGTTACATTGTTATGAAATCAATAACATAAGGAATCTTAGGGAATTCATAAACATTATATATCTGTATGTATGTATGCATGCATGCATGTATCATGTATGTATGTATGTATGTATGTATGTATGATAGACTGTTACCCTTAGGGGATGATGAATGAAAGAACATGAACTGAAATTAAACTACAGCCTGACATGGCATACTTATTTACAGTAAATTTATAAGCCGAAGTGTATGCTCTAAAGTAGCTATGAGGAGCAGAATACGTGGGGCTGGAGAGATGGGTCAGTGGTTTAGAGCATTTAAAGTTCTTGCAGAGGACCCAGGTTCCGTTTCCAGCACCCACACCAGATCACAACTACTTTTAACTTCAATTCCGGGGAGAAAACCCTCTGGCCTCAGGCACCTTGAACGGGACGTAGAACACATCAACTCACGCAAGCAGACTGAATAAATTCTTAGGAAAGAAAGAAAAGCAAAGCAGAGTATGATAAAAAATGTAAGCCAGCAACTGTTGCCTGCCATCATCACAAAGCCCCGTGTATGTGCACAAGGCTGCCAGTGTGGCAGGCTTGTTGACACCAGTGTCCCCACCAACGTGGGAGTAACACGGTGAGCTCTGAGCTGGATGGCTACCCGTGGTAGAGGGCCAGGGTTTCTCAGGCCGCAGTTTGCATTTTGAACATCCACATCTGCCAGGGTTTAATGTCTGGGCTTTAGAGTGGCAGGGGCCATGGCAGAACCTTTAAGAGCTATGGCCTTGTGGAAAGCCTTTGGATTCCTTGGGGTGTTTGTTGCCCATGAAAGTGGCCGTGTGATTCTAGGCCCCTCCTCGCTCTCCGTGTATGTCCTTGAAATGAGATGAGCAGCTTTTGCTCTGTGATGCAACCACAGACCTAAAGTGATGAGACCAAACCCTCACAGTCAAAAACGTACAAAAACTGTGAGCCAAAGCTCATCATTCTCCCTAAGTCTCGAGTGTTTGTATAGTGTCAAGAGTTAACAGTAACACGAACTTCACTCTAATACTGGGTTTATCTATTTATTTTGAGACAGGGCCTTACATAGCTCAAGCCAGTCTTAAACTCATAATCCTCTTGCCTTAACCTAAGGAATGCTGGGATTACAGGCGTATGCCACCGGGTCCAGCTTCCATTATAATCTTACAAGACCATACTTGTACATGGGATCCACCATTGGAGGAGATATTGCAATATTTCTGTGTGCACGAGACTACACACAAAACATCTGGTACACTCGCTCTATCTAGTGGATGATAATTGTCACTGTGTCAATAAGCTTTCCAGAACTGGGACAAACTAAGGGAAGTCAACATAAGAGGAAAGTTGTCTTTTGGCTTCCTGTTGCAATTTCTAGTGTGTGGTCATTTGGCTCTGTTGCTTCTGGGCCTGTAGAAAGATGGAGAGAACATCATGGTGGTTGATGGAAGTGTGAAAGAGCAAGACTGCACACACACACACACACACACACACACACACACACACACACACCGTGACAGCCAGAGCAATAGAGTAAGAAAGGAAGGGGACAAAGAAAGAAAGCAGGGGACAAACCACAGGTCATGGACGCACACCCCACTGACTCCTTCCCTATGCCCATCTGGCTAGAAGCTCTACCACTGCTCAGCAGCACAGTTGGGAGCCAGACTTTAAATCTACCAGGCTCTGGGGACTTTCCCAATCCGAATACCGACAGTTCTTGTAACTGCACCTCCAAGTCTTCGAAGGTGCTATTTCTTCCAGTTAGAAATTGCTTTTTTTTTTTTTTTTTTTTTTTTTTTTAACAAATAATAGCACATTTAATCCTTTTAACCACTTTACAAGGTAGATGTTACTGAGGCCCAGAGAGACAAATATTTCACCCAGGTCATCCAACTGGTGATTGCGTGAATGGTATCCTCGCTTCACCCCTTAAAACAAATGCGCATGCCAAAGCCAGTTCCAGTGCCATAGGCCTGTAAGCTATGGTTACAGAGGCTGAGTAGGCAGGGGCTAAAGGATTCAGTTGGTAGAGTGGATGTTTTACATCCAAGAAGTCCCAGCTCCTGCCTCTGGCAGCACATAAAACTAAGTGTGGCGGCGTCTGCCTGTGAGCTCAGAACCCAGGAAGTGGATGTGCAGGATAAGCTGAAATTCCAGGCCAGCTTCTACCCCATTTCAAAAAACAAAAACAAACTAAAAAATCCGGCCAGCTGTTGAGACCCTGTCTCCTAATAAGAGCTTAACACACAGCATCTGACATAGCTTGGTAGCAAGGCCTTTGCCTAGCATGCTTGAGGTCCTAGGCTCAATCACCAGTATAGGAGGAAAAAAAAAAGTCATTCAATTGTGCTCTCTTAATTTTCAATAAAGCTGTGAGTTTGAAGCTGGAGAAGTAGTTCAAGCCTTAAGAGGACTTGCTGGTCTTGCGGAAAATCTGCTTTCTGTTCTCAGCACTGATCTTGGTGGCTCACCACCATCTCTAACTCCAGTTCTAGGGAATCCCACACCCTCTTCTGACATCCCTAGACATGAGGCATGCAAATAATGTACATGGCTTACCTTCGTACATGCAGGTATTCATACACATAAAATGAGAGTAAATTTAAATTAGAAAGTGAGTTTTATTTACTCATTTTATTTAAGGACACCTATTTGTGTAACTCGTGGATCTAATGATCCAGAGTAGTCTCCAAGATCTGAAGATGGAGAGATGACAGACGCTCTCTTGGATGACAGCTGGCACTTGGGTGACTTATTGATTGCCTGATGAAATGTTTAGGTCCAGCCTCTTTGGGTTATTATCACTAGTGATCTGCAAGTAGAAGGCTTTGCATCCCTCTATATGGACAAGAACGAAATTCCTTTCAAACACCACCCAAGCACCCCAGGACTCCAAATGTCTTCATGTATGGAAAGGCTGGCCTGGATTTTGCCCTCTGCCTCCATCAGTTCTGAGAGGATGACAACATGGACCACACGCCTGCTTTCACCCCGGGCACCGTGCCGACCTCATTTCCAGAGGCATCAGTAGAGTTGGGAGAACTAGAACTTAATGCTGATTTAAAGTGTTGTTTCTTGAAGTGCCTTCATGTCAAGCCTTTCCCTTTACTGGCTCTGTAAATAGGAGATGTCTAATCCTTCCTTGTTCCTTACACATACACTGGAAATATTAATACGACTCAGGCCACGGAGCTATTGTGAATATTATGTAAGACAACATATGTAAGGTGCTAGCTGATACAACTCTGAGACACGGTGAACTACTGTTTTCGTAGTTATCCGAAGACCCACAACCAGGAAGAGGAGCCATAGGGCCAGAGAGATTGCTTAGTGGATAAAGGTGCTTGCTATCAAAGCAATCTGAGACATGATCCTTGGGAAACATAAGATAAGAGAGAACTCCTTCGAAGGTTGTTGTCCAACACCTCCACACGTGCACCTGGCATAGTTGTACAGACAGTCTCTCTCTCTCTCTCTCTCTCTCTCTCTCTCTCTCTCTCTCTCTCTCTCTCTCTCTCACACACACACACACACACACACACACACACATACACACACACACACACAAATAGATATAATTTTAAAGAGAGGAGCCAACAGGAGAAAGTTCTAAGGCCAAAAATCATGCTCTTTAATATAATTTCTTGACAAGGGATGTTGAGCCAGAGGTTCCTCTTTTACTGCAAATCTTGGCTTGTGCTACTTCCTCTGGGACCCTTTCCCAACCTCGTGGACCGATGCTTACCTCTTTTTGGATAGATACCCTTAGGCCAACCAAATGAATACCTTAAAAAGTCCTTACATCGTTGCATTTTAATAGCTTCTATTAGCTGGGTGGATATACTGTCAATGTGGCTTCAGTGTGTCCCTCAAAATTCAAGTGCTGAGAATGTGATCCCCAGCATTTCCAGAGGTAGGGCATTTAGGAGGTGATCAGCCCATGAGAATTGGTCTCCCCTTATGCACAAAAATAATGACTGCTACTATAGGAGTGAGTTTCTGATGAAATAGGTTTGGCTTCCTCCACACCATTACCTGCCTTCCCTCCCTTCTCATTATTATGCCTCTTTGTCTTTCTTTCTTGTTTACCCCTCCCCACTTCTTATGTCCCTCTCTTTCTTTTCCTTTCCCATCCACCCTGTACTGGCTGGTTTTGTGTGTCACCTTGACACAGGCTGGACTTATCACAGAGAAGGGAGCTTCACTTGGGGAAGTGCCTCCATGAGACCCAGCTGTGAGGCATTTTCTCAATTAGTGATCAAGGGGGTAGGGCCCCTTGTGGGTGGTGCCATCCCTGGGCTGGAAGTCTTGGGTTCTATAAGAGAGCAGGCTGAGCAAGCCAGGGGAAGCAAGCCAGCAAGGAACATCCCTCCATGGCCTTTGCATCAGCTCCTGCTTCCTGACCTGCCTGAGTTTCAGTCCTGACTTCCTCTGGTGATCAACAGCAATGTGGAAGTGTAAGCTGAATAAACCTTTCCCTCCCCAACTTGCTTCTTGGTCATGATGTTTGTGCAGGAATAGAAACCCTGACTAAGACACACCCCCTTTCTCTCTCACGTTTCTGTCTATTGCCAGGCAATGATTCATCAAGAAAACTCTTATATCTGGGTTGTGTTTTCTCATAGCTATAATTCTAATGCTTGAAAGGGTAAGGGCTGGACAGGGGACTGTCAGCAATCTGAGGCAGCTTGGGCCATGGGTTGAGATCCTATCTTTAAAATCAAGATAAAATACTGTGCAGTGCCCATGGGAGGAGGCAGAAGCATGAGGATCTTTGAATTCGAGACCAGCCCAGTCTGTAGAATAAGTTCCAGGACAGCTAGGGACACCCAGAGAAAGCATGTCCAGAAAAATAAAAACAACAACAAAGAAACAAAAACAAGAGAAAAAATAATTAAAACAAAACACAACCAAAGAACACCTTCGAACACCTTCTAAAAAAGGTGGCACACACGCCTTTAATCCAAAACTAGGGAGGCAGAAGCAGTTGGATTTCTGAGTTTGAGGCCAGCCTGGTCTACAGAGTGAGTTCCAGGACAGCCAGGGCTGTTACAGAGAAACCCTATCTCAAAAAACATAAAATAAATAAATAAATAAACAAACAAACAAATAATACGTAAAAATAAAATAAAGCACCCTTCCAGATGTAGACCCTTGCTGGTCCTTAGAGAAACCTCTGTCTTTTTATCATCCGGCCTTTGGCCCTCTGTATAGTAACCTAAAACTGCCAAAACCACAATCAATCTGCTAGGCTAAGGGTGTTGAAGTGCTTCTAGTATCTCACTTAGTATCTGACGTAGAAAGAACAGTGAATGCATATTATGAGTGAATCCATCCTTAGATCACCGATGGGAAAGGTAATGAATAATTGCTTTATTTTTCTGGTTACAAACCAGAGTTCTAGTAGCACAAAATGGCTTGTTAATCTTCATGCAAGATTTGGACAAATTTCTCAGTCTTTACAAAGGCCATCATCCAAACAAGAAGTAGAAAGTCCCTAAACCTAGAAGCTGTAAATGCTACAGATGTAGGTAGTTAATTGTCATGTAAGAAATTAGGTCAGGGAGATTGTTTAAAAGTTAAGAACAGGGAGCTGGTGAGATAGCTCAGCAGCTAAGAGCACCAACTGCTCTTCCAAAGGTCCTGAGTTCAAATCCCAGCAACCACAAGGTGGCTCACAACCATCCGTAATGAGATCTGATGCCCTCTTCTGGTGTATCTGAAGACAGCTACAATGTACTTATTTATAATAATAAATAAATCTTTGGGCCGGGGTGAGCAGGGACTGAGCAAATGGGGTTGACCAGAGTAAACAGAGTTGACTGGAGTAAGCAGAGTTGACTGGAGCAAAGAGAGGTCCTAAAACTCAATTCCCAACAACCAGGTGAAGGCTCACAACTATCTGTACAGCTACAGTGTGTACTCATATAAATAAAATAAATAAATAAATCTTTAAAAAAAAAAAGTTAAGAACACTTGCTGCTCTTGTGGAGGACCCAGGTCGAGTTGCTAGCACCCATGTGGCAGTTGACAACTAGGTATAACTCCAGTTCCAGGGCGGGTCTGATGCCCTCGTCTGCCCTCTACTGGCCTCTACAAGTGGTGTGCAGGCAAATCTTCATACATATCCAAATTTAAAAACAAACAAAAAAATGAAATAAGGTCACATATTTTGTCTCAGAGACTACTACTGTAGGCTTAGATTTTTTTCTTTTTCTTTTTCTTTCCTTTTTTTTTTTTTTTTTTTTTTTTTTTTTTTTTTTTTTTTTTTTTTTTGGTTTTTCGAGACAGGGTTTCTCTGTGTATCCCTCACTGTCCTGGAGCAGGCTGGCCTCTGTGTATCCCTGGCTGTCCTGGAGCAGGCTGGCCTCGAACTCAGAAATCTGCCTGCCTCTGCCTCCCAAGTTCTGGGATTAAGGTGTGCGCCACCACTGCCTGGCTAGATTTTTTTCAGAACCTACTTTAATAAGGGTTCTTAAATGCTTTAACCTCCCTTCTAGCCTACCACCCACCCGAGCTAGCAGAAAGGAAAGGTTAATAGAGCAAAGGAGGGTGTGGACCTGTTTAGAGAGAGTTCTTTCAGGTGAATTCAGTCTTCATTGTCAGGATATCAGCAGTTCAGTTCACACAAATCAGCAGCAGTAGCTCGGTCACTCACAAACAGCACTCACGGACCAGCAATGGCGGTTCAATACAGAAGAAACCTCGAGGCTCTACCAATGGTCCCAGCCACAGAA
>JADRCD010233324.1:0-26698 GCA_019843815.1 Montemys delectorum | reverse complement strand
GCTTGTTCTTTGGTTGGTAGTTCAGTCTCTGGAAGCTCCCAACGGTCCAGTTTAGTTGACTCTGTTGGTCTTCCTGTAGAGTGCCTATCTTCTTCGGAGTCCCTCAATCCTTCCCCTAACTCTTCCACAAGACTCTGCTAGTTCCACCAAATGTTTAGTTGTGAGTCTTTGCATTCGCTTTCCATTAGCTGCTGGGTGGACCTACTTGGAGGACAGTTGTAGGACTGTGAATGGCATCCTGGTTCCTGGTTGACCTAAGGCTAGAAATTCAAGTGATCCTAAAGGGACTGAAGTTGTTTTACCCCACTCCCAGAGAACTAGACTCCTAGCATGAGATCGAAGTCTTCCATAGATTTGTGGCCATCAGTCACGTAAAGACAGCCCCAAGTCCCTACATAGGTAGACAACGCGACCTGTGGTCACATAGCCCTCAAGACAGATCTTCATTCATTAATGAGGTGCCTAAAGGCCTGGAGGACTTAGCCAATAAACTCCTTCCCAGACACTCCTCCCTACAAAATGTATTTAACTTAAGGCCTACCCTAAGAAGCAGCGGATGGTTTGCTTTGTTTGTTTTGTTTGTTTTGTTTGTTTGTTTGTTTTTATTAGATATTTTCTTTATTTACATTTCAAAAGTCATCCTCTTTCCTGGTTCCCTCTGAAAACCCCTTATCCCATCCCCCTTCCCCTGCTCACCAGTGCCTGACAAATACAGAGTTGGATGCTTGCAGACAACTATTGGACTGAGCACTGGGTCCTCAATGGAAGAGCTAGAGGAAGGACCAAAGGAGCTGAAGGGGTTTGCAGCCCCATAGAAGGAACAACAGTGTGAACCAACCAGTATTCCTCAGAGCTCCCAGGAACTAAACCACCGACCAAGGAGTTCACATGGAGGGACCCATGGCTACAACCGCATATGTAGTGGGATATGGTTTTATTGATCCACTTTTCACCATAACAGTAAATGTCTTAAAACCATGGACTGCCTCTTTCATCATTGGAATCCGCTGTGGGGAGCAGTGGAGAAGGTTTTTGCCTACAGAGCTGCCGTCTAATCTCCCTTAGAAGGCCTCTAGGTGCTCCCAGCCACAGCGGTCGGTCACTAAGGTCAGTCACTAAGACAAGCCCAAACCATGTCTGCAACCATGTCTCTAGTCAGGTTTAGGGATGGAGCCGAGAGCAAGAGAAAGAGACTGCCAATGACTCAGAGGATCAAGTTATACTAGTATCTAGTCATAAAACAAATAGAAAGTGAAATGGGATCGTATTCATTCCCATATTCACTTCACTCACCTCCAGTCTGGCATATGTGGTAGCCTGGCAAGGATGGCTACACAGGCAAGGCCTGCGACATTTTCTGCTGTGCTTTGGATCTCCACTGGAGCCTTGGTCCAGAGTTGAGGTGCCTGGAATTGATGGGCTGACTTTGGAGATGAGCCAGCCTCCACCCGAAGTGCCTCTGTAGGGCCCCGGGATCTGGGCAAGTCTCAATTGCCAGACTGTTTTTTTGTTTGTTGTTGTTGTTGTTTTTTTTGTTGTTTTTTTTGTTTTTTGTTTTTTGTTTTTTTTGGTTTTTGTTTTGTTTTGGTTTGTTCGAGACAGACTGGGGTTTTTAAGTCTCTTTCAGCTCAGGTATTCAGCATTACTTTATCTGGGCTGGGTTACATTTGTCATTACTTTTATATTGCTTACATTTGTTCTCTACAAACCATCAAGCTAAAAACTCTCCCAGAGAGACCCGCTGGAGCTTTACCCCTCTTTTGCCCATCAGCCTTGGGCTAAATCTAGCCCTCAAGCCCCCACTCCTTTCTCAGTTCTTCAGTGGCATCCAGTGCTGCCTGGATGCCTAAGAGCCAGGGGGCTAGATGGACCCAACCTCCTTGCAGGCCCAGGGACCCCTGAGCCAGCTCTGGCTGTCCCCTGCCTCAGACTGCACTCCCCCACCCCCTAAAACAGTGTCCCATGGCTTCCCCATAGGCTGGCATCTGCCTGGCAAGGGACTGGGGTAAGCACAGTCAAAACTCCCGCCTCCCTGAGCAGCTGAGTGCCATTGGAAGAGCAGACCTTAGCATCCAGCTATACTACTCCTAGGCATAACACAAAAGATGCCCCACTATAACATAGGGACACTTGCTTAACTATGTTGATAGCATGCTATCAACATAGTTAAGCATAGGGTTATTTGTAATAGGCATAAACTGGAAACAACCTAGATGTCCCTCAACTGAAAAATGGAATTTAAAATGTGGTATATCTACACAATGGAATACTACTCAACTATTAAAAATAAAGACATCATGGATTTTCAAGGCAAATGGATGGAACTTAAGAATACCATTCTGAGCTATGTAACCAATACCCAAAGGACATACATCATATGTTTTCACTTATTAGTGGATATTAGCTATAAAATATAGGTACCGTGTTATACTCCATAGACCCAAAGATGCTAAACAAAAGGGAAGGCCCAAGAGAAGAACTTTCAATCTCATTTTAAAGGGGGAATAAAATAGTCATAAGAGGCAGAAGGAGGGAGGGAGCTGGAAGTGAGAAGGGATGGGAAAGGGAATGACTGCTCAGGATCAGGTGTGGTAGGTATTGACAGGAGAGATGGCTAGATGGCCATGAAAATGAATGGAAATCTACAACTGACAGGAGTAAGGAGGTCAGGGACATCTCCAGGAGGAGACAGAGACCTGGGATAAGCATCCAAGAGTCATCATCTCCTACATCATCTTAATCAGGAAAAATTATTTTAATATTACCTCTCTATACATGCAAATATTTGAAGTAATCGCTTATGAACATAATGTGCAACCAACCATGTGACTTAAACAGTGAAATGCACCTGGTGTTTGGAAAATACCATTACTATATACAGTAATCTGTACTACCTTTGGATAAAGATATTTTTTTTTAAAGTTTTTCTTTCACCCATTGTTTTAGTTAGGGTTTTACTGCTGTGAGCAGACACCATGAGCAGGGTAATTCTTATAAGGACCCCATTTAATTGGGGCTGGCTTACAGGTTCAGTTCATTATCATTAAGGCAGGACATGGCGGCATTCAGGTAGGCATGGTGCAGAGGGAAAGTTCTACATCTTCATCTCAAGGCTGTTAGCAGAATATTTACTTCCGGACAGCTAGAATGAGGTATTTATAGCCCAAACCCTGTTCCACACCTACTCCAACACACCTACTCCAACAGGGCCATACCTTCTAATTGTACCATTCCCTAGGACAAAAATATATAAACCATCACACCCATCTAATACAAGAGATCTTAATGACTAAACTCAACATAAATGCTCATTTAGAAATTATTGTGTCCTGTTTTATTAGAAAATATGTCCAGCCCAACTGATTATCCTCAGTTTAGGAGAAACAGTCAATTAGTTTCAATTTTTCTACCTAATCTTCCTACATCTAATGTTTGTTCATACAATACCAATCTTTGAACATCCAGTACAGTATGGAAAGAATTCCTAGTTATTACTGTTTGGATTCAAGTCAATATTCATAGATTTTAGACAATCTACAGGAACATAGATATTGTATTTCGTCTTTAATTATATTGATCAATACAAGATAATTACAAAGTAAAAAGAATTAAAATTTTTAGATAAGAACAGCTTACCCTAAAATGGTATAATTTTCTTTTTTTTCTTGTTAACACTTGAATATAAAATGATATTTAAGTTTTAAAACACACAATTAGTGAATATATTTGGTTATATTTTGTCCTAATATTCTTTTTATTTTACTTTAAAATTATTTTATCATGTGTATGGATATTTTGCCTACATGGATGACTGTACATCAAGTTCATACCTGATGCCTGAGGAGGCCAGAAAAGGATGTTGATCTCCTGGAACTGGAGTTACAGTTGGCTGTAAGCTGCTATGTGGGTGCTGGGAATCAAAGCTGTATCTTCTGCAAAAGTAGACTATGGTCTTTGCTGATCAGTCTTTTCAGCCCCATATTGGCCTTTATCTAAAAGGTAAAATACAGCAACTGAGTAGATTACTAAATCCCCTAAAAATAGTCATTACAATTTCTTCTTAGAGTTAAAAGATATGTTAAATTGCTCCCATCCATGTGTGACATCTGTCTGGCTTTTTTGCTTTCTCTCCTACCCTCTCCCTCTCAATCTCAGAATATAGGCCTCACACACACACACACACACACACACACACTCACACACACAGACACATATACTCTTTCTCTCTTTCATATGTGTGTGTTTATACTGTATTTTAGTGTAACATTTATATATATTTGGTTAATATGTAAATATGTTATAGCAGTAATTAGTGTCTGTGTGTATGTAGTATGTATGTATACATATATCATATGTTTACGTGCAGGTGGGCTCACTGACACCTGAGTATGTGGAAACTAGAGGTAGATATTTAGAAGTATTCTCCCATTATTCTCTACTATATTTTTCTAGTTGGAGCCTTTCACTGAACCTATAGCTCTCCAGTTCCAAATCCTAGGTTGGCTGCTAGAGAAGCCCCCCAGGATCCAGGTACCTCTTTCCCTTTCCCTTAGTATGTCAGTAACAAGCTACAAGACTGGTTTTTCATGTGGTTATTGGGTACTCAAGTTCAGGTCTATATGTTAGTGCAACCAAAACTTTAGCCTTTGAGTCATATCCCAGACATTTTTTGATTTATTACAGTTTTATTTTATTTATTCAGTTTACATCCCAATTGCTCCACTCCCCTGCTTCCAGGTCATAGCCTTTCACAATTCCTTCCTTAATTCCCCATCCTTTCTCCTCTGAAAGGTTGGAGGATCCTTCTGGGTATGTTCTCACCCTGTACATAAGGTCTCTTCAGGGCTGGGCACAATCTCTCCCACTGAGGACAGAGAAGGCAGCCCAGGTAGAAGAACATACCCCATAGACAGGCAACAGCTTTTGGAATAGCCACCACTCCAGTTGTTCAAGGCCCATATGAAGAGCAAGCTGCACATCTGCTACATATGTGGGTAGGGAGTAGGTCCAGCTCATGTATGCTTCTTAGTTGGTGGTTCAGTCTCTCAGAGCCCCAAGGGTCCAGGACAGTAGATTCTGTTGTTTTTTTCTTTGGAGTTCCTATTCCCTTCAGGGATCTTAATCCTTCCCCCAACTCTTCCATAAGAGTCCTAAGGTTCTATCCACTGTTTGGCTTTGGGTCTCCACATCACTCTGAGTCAGCTGCTGCGTGGAGCCTCTCAGAGGACAGCCTTGCGAGACTACTGTCTGCAAGCATAACAGACCTGGTCCTGTGAAGGCTCAATGCCCCAGTGTAGGGGAATGCTAGGGAGGTGAGGCAGGGGTAGAGGGGGTGCCCTCATAGAAGCAGGAGGAGAAGGAATGGGATAGGGGTTTGGGAAAGGGAAAACTGGAAAGAGGATAGCATTTGAAACGTAAAGAAATAATCTAATAAAATATTAAAAAAAAATAGTGTCAGGGATTGGTGCTTGTCCATGGGCTGGGTCTCTAGTTATGCTGGTTAATGCTTGGCTATTCCCTCAAGTCTTTGTGCAATTCCCTGTACCTGCATTTCTTGTAGACAGGATAAATTTTGGGTCAAAACTTTTGTAGATGCATTATCTTTATCTGGGGTTTCTACCTGGCTACAGGAGATGGCTACTTTAGGTTCCTTATCCCCAAAGTAGTGAATCACAGCTAAGGTCATCTCTTTAATTCTTGAGTGCTTATCCCAGGTCTCTGACTCCTCCTGGAGATGTCCCTGACTTCCTCACTCCTGTCAGTTGTAGATTTCTATTCATTTTCATGGCCATCTAACCATCTCTCCTGTCAATACTTACCACACCTGATCCTGAGCAGTCATTCCCTTTCCCATCCCTTCTCACTTCCAGTTCCCTCCCTCCTTCTGCCTCTTATGACTATTTTATTCCCTCTTTACAATGAGATTGAAAGTTCCTCTCTTGGGCCTTCCCTTTTGTTTTTGGGTCTATGGAGTATAACAGGGTACCTGTATTTTATAGCTAATATCCACTAATAAGTGAAAACATATGATGCATATCCTTTGGGTATTGGTTACATAGCTCAGAATGGTATTCTCAAGTTCCATCCATTTGCCTTGAAAATCCATGATGTCTTTATTTTTAATAGTTGAGTAGTATTCCATTGTGTAGATATACCACATTTTAAATTCCATTTTTCAGTTGAGGGACATCTAGGTTGTTTCCAGTTTATGCCTATTACAAATAGCATGCTATCAACATAGTTAAGCAAGTGTCCCTATGTTATAGTGGGGCATCTTTTGTGTTATGCCTAGGAGTAGTATAGCTGGATGCTAAGGTAAAACTATTCCTAGTTTTCTGAGAAACTACCAAAGTGATTTCCAAAGTGTTTGTACCAGTTTGAATTCCCACCAGCAATTGAGGGGTGTTCCCTTGCTCCATATCCTCAACGACATATGCTATCACTTGAGTTTTTGACCTTAGGCATTCAAACCAGTGTCAGATGGAACCTCAGAATTAATAATATTTTTTATTTTCCTGATGACTAAAGACTTGAACATTTCTTTAAGTGTTTCTTGGCCATTCCAGTTTCCTCTGTTGAGAATTTTTTCTTTAGCTCTATACCCAATTTTTTAATTGGATTACTTGAGTTGTTGATATCTAATTTCCTGAGTTTTTAATAAAGTTTGAATATTAGCCCTCTGTCAGATGTAGGATTAGTTAAGATAGTTTCCCAATCCACAGGGTAACATTTTGTCCTATTAACAGTATCCTTAACCTTAAAGAATCTTTTCAGTTTCATGAGGTCCCATTTATCCATCATTGATCTTAAAGCCTGAACCATTCGTGTTCTGTTTATGAAGTTGTCTTCTGTACCAATGAGTTCAAAGCTTTTCCTCAATTACTTTCCCATTAGATTTAGTATAGCTGGTTTTATATTGAGGTCTTTGATCTACTTGGACTTGAATTTTGTGAAGGGTTACAGATATGGCTCTATTCATATTCCTCCAGATGCAGAAATCCAGTTAGACCAGCACCATATTTTGAAGAAACCTTCTTTTTTCCATTTTATAGTTTTACCTTTTTTTGACAAAAATCAAGTGTCCATAGGTATGACAGGTTCTTCAATTCTGTTCCATTGATAACCCTGTCTGTACCTATCTATACCAAACCATAACAGTTTTTATTACTATTGTTTTGTATTACAGAATTAAGGCAGGGATAGTGATACCTCCAGAAGTTCTTCATTGTACAAGATTGTTTTAGCTATCCTTTTTGTTGTTGCTATTTCTGCTTTCTTTTTTTTTTTGTCTGTTTTTCCATATGAAGTTGAGAATTGTACTGTAAAGATCTGTAAAAAAAATTTTTTTTTGGAATTTTGACAAGAATAGCATTTGTATTAGTCAGGGTTCTCTAGAGTCACAGAATTTATGGTAGTCTCTATGTAGTAAAGGAATTTATTGATGACTTACAGTCTGTAGTCCAACTCCCAACAATCGTCAGCAGCTGTGAATGAAAGTCCAAGGATCTAGCAGCTACTCAGTCCCACAAGGCAAGCAGAGGAAGCTGAGTGAGCCTTCCTTCTTCCAATGACCTTATATAAGGTCTCCAGCAAAAGGTGTGGCCCAGATTAAAGGTGTGTGCCAGCACACCTTTAATCCCAGATGACCTTGAATTTGTAGATCTTCCTATCTTAATCTTCTGGGATTCATTGCTACTATGCCTCAAGATCTCCATGCCAAGATTCAGAAGGGAAACTTATATCTCTCAGCCTCCAGATTAGTGCCACAGGTGAGCCTTCTAGTTCTGGGTTGTAGTTCATTTCAAATATAGTCAAGTTGACAACCAGGAATAGCCACTGCAGCATTGAATATGTAAATTGTTTTTGGTAAGGTGGTCATTTTCACTATGTTAGTCCTACTAATTCATTAGGTTTGGAGAGCTGTAATCAACCATATAAACAATCTGAAAGAAAAAAAATTACATGATCATCTCACTAGAAGCTAAAAAGTTCTTTGACAAAACCTAGCACCTTTCATGTTAAAAGTCTTAGAGATATCAGTGATAGAATGTGCACACATAGACAAAATAAAAACAATATAAAGCAAACCAATTGCCAACATCAAGCTAAATGGAAAGAAATTTAAAGGAATTTCATCAAAATCAAGGCTAAGACAAGGCTGCCCACTCTCTCCTTATCTATTTAATATAGTTCTAGAAATTCTAGACAGAGCAACAAGTCAACTAAAGGAGATCAAGGGAGGATACATATTGGAAAAGAAGAACTGAATGTATCACTACTTGCAGATGATTTGATGGTATACATAAGTGACCCCAAAAATTCTACCAGAGAACTCTTACAGCTGATTAAAATGCTCAGAAAAGTGTCTGGATTCAAAATTAACTGAAAAAAAAAAAAAAAGGAGTAGCCCTCATTTATACAGTTCAAAAACTGGCCAAGAAAGAAATTAGGGAAACAATACTCTTAAAATAGCTATGAATAATATAAAATATATACGTGGAACTCTAACCAATTAAGTCAAAGACCTATATGCCAAGAACTTCAAGTCACTGAGAAGAGGAAGACGGAAAGACTTGTTTTTATTTTATTTTATTTTATTTTATTTTGTTTTGTTTCTTTTCATTTTGTTTTTTAAGATATACTATATAGCAGGGCTTTACGTTATGTTGAGATCCTCCAACATAAATCTGTGATTAAAGCATGAATCACTATACCAGACTAGAACATGTGATTCTAAAGTAGTAATTGTTACGTTTGATATTTTTTATTGTTTATTTTGAGATAGGATCTCTGTTTAGTTGCTTTTTCTGAAATGATCAAATATTAAATGCAGGATCAATCAGAAACCCAAGTCTCACTCTGATGAATCTTACCTGATGTTTGGAATAAACACAATGTCCAGGATATCTTCTAACTTATAAACTAAAAATAGCACCCCACTACCTCTGAAAACAAAACCTAAACATGGATCATTTTTTTTTTTACAAATGTGGGACAGGTACTTTAAATTCAGATATGATAGAAAAAAAAAAAGCAGGGAAAAAATGGATCAGAGACTAAAGGAAAGGGTATCGGGAGACCGCCCTAATCTGGGATCCATCACATGGGCAGGCACCAAACCCTCACACTATTACTGATGCCATGTTGTACTCGCAGACAGAAGCCTAACATGGCTGTTCTGTGAGAGAGTCTACCAGCAGCTGACTGAGACAGATACACAAATTTACAACCAAGCATGTGACTGAGACCTGGGACCCCTATAGAAGAGTTGGGGGAATAATTGAAGGAGCTGAAGGGACTGGCTACCCCACACAAAGAACAACAGTATCACCTAACTCAGACCTCTCAGAGGTCCCAGAGACTAAACCACCGACCAAAGAGCATAAGTGGGCTGGTCTATTGCTCTCAGCACATATGTAGTAGAGGAGTGCCTTGTCTGGCCTCTGTAGGAAAGGCTGAAGTTAATTCTGGAGAGACTTGATGCCCCAGGGGTAGGGGAAGCTGAGGTTGGGGGATGAGCTGAGGCTGGATGGGTGCGTGAGGGAAGGAGGGGAGTGAGTGGGTGGCAGTGGGTATGTGGGTAGGGGACCACCCACTCAGAGGCAAAAAGGAGAGGGGATGTGGTGAAAAATTCTAGGATGAGTGACCGGGAGTAGGGCAACATTTGGAATGGCAAATAAATAACAATAAAAAAGAAATAATTACATTATGCCAATAATTTTAGGAAATATTTTTAAATAATATATTTCAAAACACACTATCATGTAAGCTCTGATGGAAATATGTTGTTAAAATGAAATTGAAAATTATACTGGGTCATTAAAATATAAAAAGTCTAGGCCCTTCCGGTGAGATATGTGAAATTATTCATGTTAATTTACCTTTGAAATTTCTGTTATGACAGTGCAAGTTCTAATTCTTTGTTTTCAGAATATTATATTTAAATAAGGGGAATATATTTTAAATTTTAAATAATGTTAATTCATTTCTGAATATAGAAAAATTGTATTCAATGAGAATAAATATCATGCCATTCATTTCTATATTAAGCATTTATCTTTAAAAATATGTAACCAGTTTCTTATTTCTTACTCTTTCAGATATATATATATATATATATATATATATATATATATAACTAAAAATTATAAAATTCAAATTTTACAAATCTGGATGCTCTTAAATATAAAAGAATTGATAAGAAACTCTAGGCTATTTCTTCTGATCTGAGATGTATAAGATAATATGTATGATTTTATAGTATTCGGCACCATTGTGGAAGGCTTGTCTCCCCTACAATGGCAATTCATGGCAGTCCAACCCTTCCAGCTTATAGTGTGATGGCCCCATCTGTGACTTCAGTTACAGTATTAACACTTGCACAATAACTATCAATTTTTAATTGTTTATTATTTATGCCCAAGTAACTAAAGGCTCCCCTTTTTAGTGTTTTACTCTTAAAATAATAAAACATTTTATTTATTGATAATATTGAGAATTAAAGTATGCTGTGAGATTATCTGATAATTGCATGGGCATTGTGCTGCTGGGGTTTAATACTTCTATCTGTAAAGATGGTTGCAAAGCAAGTTCAGCAACCCCCTTCTCTCTTTCCTCCCTCCTTCCTTCTCCATCCCTCCTTCCTGCCTCTATCTGTCTGTCTGTCTGTTTCTCTTTCTTTTCACGCTGTTTTCTTAAGCTTTTGTTCTTCTTGGATTTGTTCTGTTACCCAGACTGCCCTGCAACTCTCTGTAATCCTCTTACCTCAGCTTCTTGAGAGTCACACTTACAGGCAAGAACCACGTCACCTGGATTAATATACTTTCTCAATTACTTGGACAAGTAGAAGGAATAAATAATATCAAAGTTATGATTATCCAAAGTTACTATGTTTTAGCTACATTTTTATAAAAATCATATCTCAAGGCTCTTCAAATATGTCTCTGGTTATCTTCTACAATTTACCACGTGCTCCTGGCATACGTTTATGGATTCCTTATAAATGTCATCTCCTGTGCTCTATCAGTGACTCAGTTCCCAGTCTCTAGTCCAGTATATCTGTCTTATGTGCTGTGAATTTTCTCGATATGCCATGCTTCGTGGTATCCTCAGCACAGTAACATGCAGGGTACTCACCTTACTAGAGAAAAACCACATCCCACACACTTGCCTGCTCAATGGTGACCTCCATCTACATTTGCAGAGACCTTTTTACTTTTCAAAACCCTCAGACTACCATACGGTAATCATAATCTGGGGAACTGTACATGACAGCCAAAAGGCTACCTTCTTGCTTGCTCCAGGTCCCTAGAAAATTATTACCTAGTACACAGTCCTCCTGCAACAACATATTCCTCTATGTACCAAAGCAACATCTATTTTCAGCTGTTTTTGAAAGCCACTTCCATTCAGCTGCAATATTGACAATAATCACAAAGGTAAACTGTATATATAACATTTCCATTCACATATTTATGCCCATTTCAGTGAAAGAAAAATATTCCTGAAAGCTAGGTTTGGCAGTATATGCCTGTAATCTAGCAGTTGGATGGTAGACAAAAAAAAAAAAAAAAAAAAAAAAGAACCAAAAAAACAAAAAACAAACAAACAAAAAAAACAAAGACAAAAAATAAAACAAGGATAGAACATTAAAAGGTAGCCTGGGTTCCATAATCTTAAAAATAAACCATATTTTAGACATTGCATGACCATCAGCTTTGTGACAATTCCCTTTCTTTTTTTCTGCAGGTGACAATATGTGCCGCATTAACAATGGAGGCTGTGGCACCCTCTGCCTGGCCATTCCAGCAGGCCGAGTGTGTGCCTGTGCTGATAATCAACTTTTGGATGAAAATGGAACTACTTGCACATGTAAGTTCCTTTTTTTCTAACACTCATTGTGTATGTGGCTGTTAGTGAAGAAAAGAAAAATGTGACACCAACAGAACTGAAACCACAACTAGAAAGACTCTTCTGGATAATTGCTTAGATATAATTCTAGACTGTCTTATATGGCCCAGTTTCTAGCATGGAATAATGACAATATGCTGCACAGCATACTGTCCTGCTCTGTATGAGTCAGCAGGCAATATCAATACATCTATGCCACATGAACAAATTTTTCCTGTCATGCGAAGTCTCATAATCAGCACTTGCAGCTGACTACATATTGGTGGTGGTGCACACATTAGTCTTAAAACTAGTTTATTTTATTTTTTTAACTTTTATTGCATTATGATGAGAAAAGTTACATGATTTCAATTTGTTTGAATTTTAAAACTATTTTAAATGAATTGGCAACTCAGATGTCTGTATTTGGAAATAAAGAAGGAGGAATGGTAAAAGGAGACTTCTAAGGAATCTACAGGGAATAAAAGCAGTGGATCAAATAGATTGATTGACTTGGATTAAAGATAGTTTTATTAGTTTTTGTCATATATTCAATTTATTGTGCTTACTATTCTAGGATGAATCCTGAAATTTCTTCCTTCTACCTCAAATTGTATCCCTGTGTTCAATAACTGCCACAACAGTATGTGTGCACTGAGAGCTAAGTAAAAATTTCTTGGAGGATTTCAATTTCACATTGTGGCTCAAGGTTATTCAGAGGAAGGAATTCAATAGGATGTATGTATGTGCATATGTGTGCAGAAAGATGATAGGCTTATACTAAGGAGTTGACTGATATTCACAAAGGTCAAGAAGCCTTAGGATGTGCAAATGGCAAACCCAGGATAGGAGAAACATCTGTCTAAGGCACATGCAGACCTAAGTCTCAAGACTTAATGATTCAGTTCAGATTGACGAGGGATGATCTCTGGGCCTAGAGAAGTCAGAGCTAAAATTGTTTCATTTTGGAGCTGCATTCTCTATTACATTGTACTTCTGTTTATTAGCCATGGCTCACACTTCAGTATCTGTTACTACTTTAGGATTATATTTGTTTAACATGAACACAAATGTATTATTATTTAATTTAATACTCACAATTAACATGATCTTTGAGAACTAAATTTTAAGTCATTATTTCATATTTCATAATTGGAGACATTTATGATATATTACTCTCCTCTCAATTCCTTCTTTTGCTCTCCTCTCAATTCTTTCTGTAATTTTCTGTATAGTCCACATTCAATTTGTGTTATATCTTCAGGTATTTGTAATTAAACTATCAATTCTACCATAAGGAAATTATTTTTTTAATTAGTCAGTATATCAAATGTCAGTTTTATCTTAAAGTGCAACTATATGAGATGAAGACTTTAACTTCTTTCAGATATTATCTTTATCATCCTTACTTTCATCCTTTTAGATTACAATGAAGTATTTCTAAAAAATGACATTATTTTGAAGTATCAAATTATTTATAATAATTGGAGGGGGTCTTTGGAGATAGAGCTAGGTAACCGAGTGGTAGCCAATATGTGAAGTCCTTCACTTGATCCCTAGCATTGTAATATATACTCCCCCTATATATGTAGGTAGTTAATTAAATTTAAAATGTTTTATATTCTAATCCTATATTGTAGTTCTATTGACTGTATTTTTTTAGTGTTTAAGCATTTAGTTACCCATTATTTACTAATAACTATTACTATTGGGATATATTTTAAAGAAACATCTTCAAGGAGAAAATATAAACCTGAATATATATGTTCATTATAGATATACTCTATATTGAACTGAATGCTACTGTTTTACAAATGTCCCACATTTGTCCTTTCATGCGAGAAACAATTCCTTAGTATATGAATTCTTGTCTAAGCAAAATTTCTTTTCAAAAAATCTTCAAAAAATGTTTCACTTCAAAAAATAGTGTTCATTCTTGCTAGATTTACAAATACCCCCTTTCAAGGTTGCAGGGAGGACAAATTGCAATGGGTTTCTGAGTCACTCTATAATGGTTTCTCTGTCTTTGCTCTGGGTACTATGTTTGGCTACCATTGTATTGTTAGTTTTAAAAAGAGACTATCAAGACCCCTAGCACATTTATCCACAGACAGGTAGTAAGCGTTGTTTTCATCAGATAAAATTCTCTCACATCACATTGTTTGATAACCTTAATTTTTTTCTTAATCTTTGGGAAATAATATGTACCTAATAGGCACATTTATCGATATAATATTTTATAATATTTTTACAAGGATCAGTTTAGCATTGTTTTTCTATTATATTGTCATAATTTCTGCCAGTCAAAATGGAGAACTATGAGATTTTTTTAAACAGGATAGAATATACATACACATGAATGCTCACAAATGCACAGGCACACCCACAGCCACATGCACAAGCACACGTACACACATACACACACACACATGCATGTACACACACACACACACACACACACACAAACACACACACATGCACACACTATTAAACTCCCACCAGATCTGCTTTTCCTTCTGATCCATCAATAGACTTCCTGTCAAGGATGGGAGGCAGCACTGAATACGCATCTGTTTTAGTTTTGCTGGATACAGATTTGTAGTTTGTTCTGTAAACATTAAGGGCCTTCTTTTGTACCTGAGCATGGCCAGCAAAGTCAGTTTCCAGTTAAGTCTTTGAGAATGTCCTGAATGAATCATTAACAGCTAACTTTTTATTTTTAATGAAAGAAAATTCATTTAACTTACACTTTTTGATCCAATGTTTTAACAAGAAAAATTATTAAACATAGCAATTTTTTAATAAAGTAATGAAGAAAGGAAGTTGTGGAAGAAAAAAAACCAATAAAAGACAAATTCCTTTTGCTTTTGAGTACCATTTAACAAATCTAATTAGTAAGCTTCAATGGTCCTGCAGAAGCTTGAGAGATTTTTGCATTCATTTTTTTACTAGATGTTTTCTTTATTTACAATATCTCCTTTCCAAGATTCCCCTCAAAAAAAAAACAAAAACAAAAACAAAAACAAAAAAGAACCAAAGACAAAAAACAAGACAAAAAAATAAGATAGAATAAAAAAACAAAAGCTAAAACAAACCCCTGTTCCCTCCCCCCATCCCCTGCTCACCAACCCATCCCCTCCTGCTTACTGGCCCTGGCATTCCCCTACACTGGGGCATAGAACCTTCACAGGGCCAAGGGTCTCTCCTCCAACTGATGACCAACTTGGCCATCATCTGCTATACATATGCTGCTGGAGCCATTAGTCCCACCATGTGTACTCTTTGGTTGGTGTTTTAGTCCCTTGGAGCTCTGAGAGTACTAGTTAGTTCATATTGTTGTTCATCCTAAGAGAACAGCCACCTTTTTAAATATTAAACACAGCAAGTTCTCTTAAGACACTATAGAATGATCAGGAGCCCAGAACCTCAGAGATATTGAAATCTTTTGAGTTTTTATGAAAAGAAGGGGAATATGCTTATTAGACACTAACATCATCAAAATGTCACTTTAGCTTGAATATTTTTAATGAGATGCTTAATCTGCATTATGGGAATTGTAGTTATATAGGTAATTTACTTTCTGATTTCCAATTTTCTTCATTCCTATGGTCAATCTAGACCTTATGGATAACTTTAGAGTTAGAGCTGTATGAGTATAATGTGGAAAAGATTGATAAACTAACAGATAACATTATTATAAAGTAGAGGAAAACACAGAGTAACCAAGAGAACATAAATATAGATTCAAATGAGAAAAGAACAGACATGGGTAAAAAAAATATGAACTAGGTTAAAGAAAATACAAAAACTACGATTATCATATAAACATAAGGAGCAAATTCTTGCCATTATTTTAATCATTACTTTAGTAAGTTATACCTATACATGTAAGTTGTTTCATGTACTTTCTTATGGATCACAGAAAAAATATGAAATGATTTATGAATTAGCTATTCATTCTTTTCTAGACCTAGTGTCACTGGAAAGCACATGTGCATAAGGAAAAACACATTTTGTTGTACTATTTGTACTAGGCACACATAAAGCAAGCCTAGAGATGCTTTGTGTATCAACCAGTCAACGACAAATGACCCTCTTCTTCCTACAAGCACCTATTGCTTTGGTTTATCTTTATTTACTTACACATTATCTAGCTTTACTACTTCATAGTGTTATTTATTCAATTGCTTTACACTTATATCACTGAGATTAACTATTTACATATCATGATAAGATAAGAAAGATAATTTTATTGGTTGATATACTGTATTAGAAATGGCTCTTGTGCTAAATAGGTCTGAGTATTATTAATTTCTCCAATGGCAACTGGAAACCTGTCTCAGGTGTGACTCTGAATGTTGATCCAACACTCTTCCACAAATACTAAACTAACCAATCCTACAGCATGTTCTGTAGACTCTTGAAACTAGAGATACAACTATCCTAAAAGAGACTTTAGCTGAACACACAATCCAGAAGCACCTGGAATGTTCCAGACTGCAAGCATAACGATGAGGATCATAGAATACAAATGCAGAAGTGCTTACTGGTGATCCTCACAGGCATTATTGCCTGGCTTTCGTAAAACTTAAAAAGAGGTTATTTTGGCTTGTAAGAGAAATTTATTGTGCATAATGTTGATTACAAATCTGAGGCTAAGATAATTATTTTCAGACATTGCCAGTAGTATCACATGATCATACTGGAAAATTTGAATATTTTTAGGGAGTGCTGGTCGCTTTCTAGTAACTGTAGTTCACAGATGAGGTAAAACAATTATAATAAAGTGATGAAGCAAAATGTATCTATTCTTTTCACACTAAAAAAAGTCAAATCATAAATATATTCTTTCAAAATTTGTTGTGCCTGCCTGTTAAAATTCTATTATTTTAATACACCACATATCAACTTCCTGAGTTTATTTGAAGCACAAAACAAATAGTAATTCATCTTTCTTATAAGATTCCCATGTAGCTTCACATATATAATTTAAATTCCTATTTATTTACTGATATAAATAATATAAATACAAATTCAAATTGTACTAATAATATAAATAACTAGTAATTATTATGCATATTCCTACTTATTTAGGGATAATAATTTATGAATTATTAGGTATTACCCTAAGTAATATATATTAGAAATAATACTCCATAGTGAAAGATATGTTAGTCACAAAGTGCTGATAAAGGAACTAATATTCAGAAACCTCGTACATGAAGTCAGCTTTTAAAGAGGATAGTACAAGAGAGAAAACAGCCTGCCACTAGCCAGTCCTTGCTGTTGATTCCTTCAGTCTTCTGATTAGTTCAGGCTATCTCACACATGTGTTGCATCAACTGAATTAAGTAAGCAATCTAACTCATACAAACAAAATGATAGAAGATACTGCAACCAATGCAACGTGGTCATCCTGGTTTCATTTATTCTCATTGAACTGACATTAAATAGATCAATAGTCAAGCTACATTAAACACCACGGGTAATTTTTTTTTCTTAATAAAATTGCAACTTAAGACAATGGCAGTCAAAAAACATGCTCCCAACAGAAAGCATTAGCATGTCATATAATTGATAAGAAATGAATTCTAATGTCTTATTTGGAAGAGAGCAAGAATGAAAGAAGATCCCATACTTTTTGCTTGTGACTGTTGTTTGTCATGGTCAAATCCTCTGAGGACTTAGAATTAAGATCTGTGCTAGCATAACAAATTGGCACTTGCTACCTCTAAAAACCACAGAAAAATTAAATTCATCAGCTACAGGGTACATTTATATTTCTCATGATAATATGGGGAGAATCATGAAATATTAAATTGAAAAGAATACATGATTCCCAAAAACAAAATTTGGTTTTAAAATAGTAATTTTATTTTATGCAATTTAGTTGGGATAAGAAGATAATTCCTTAACTCCTCCACAGATACTTGAAAGGAAAAGCCAGTCTCTCTACTGTTTTTCACTCCCAGAAAGGCAAGTTGCAGTTTACAAACTATTAGTAATGCAGAGGCTAGCATTGTACCATAGTATGTTGATGGTCCTCTGTGATTCTTGCCACAATTTGAAATACCAGATCTATCCCTTTGTGGTAAGCAGTGCTACTCTGTGGGGAACCATGTATCTGCTCTGCTCTGGCAAGCCTCATATCCTAGGATATACGCAATCTAAAGTGTAGTAAAAAAAAAAGTTTAAGGCAATAAAAATGTTTAGAAGTCCCATTCACATGATTATTTATGTCCTTCTGTGCACAGAAAGTTACAGAAGGTTATATACCACTTAGGCACGCAGCACAGAAGAATACTCTGTCTAATAAAAGGTTATATTTCTATGATTTAATGAAAACAGGCCATAGATGAATTTTCCACTTTATCCTCTCATGTAACAGTGTGATATGGCAACATTCAATTAGCTACAACTTCAAGTTTCCTTTTGGTCCACATTCCTGGATTACAGATGTATAAAAAGTTTTTGTTAAGCTGAGGTAAGAATACAAAATGTAGGGCTGGAGAAAGATCTGAGCAATAAAGAGTTGCTACTTGCTATTCCAGAGCTTACAAGTTTCTGCAATTCTAGCTTCAGAATATCTGATACCTTCTCCTGTAGCTTTGGCATGTGCTGGCATTTACATGGGCGCGCACACACGCGCACACACACACACACACACACACACACACACACACATTTACATACCCTCATTAACTTAAAATGTATACCAGATGATATAAAATTAAATAAAAATAAAACAATATGGTTTTTCTTTATTTCATATGGTTCTGAGCATTGTTTCTAGCAATTGTGTTTCTAGAGTCAAGAAAACAACTCTGGAA
The DNA here is from genome assembly GCA_019843815.1 of Montemys delectorum. Classification (NCBI taxonomy): domain Eukaryota; kingdom Metazoa; phylum Chordata; class Mammalia; order Rodentia; family Muridae; genus Montemys; species Montemys delectorum. The sequence continues at coordinate 7,979 of JADRCD010233324.1, read as the reverse complement.
TGAGTCCTTGATGCTGGGAAGTCAGACACGATTTTTATTTTATTTTATTTTTTTGTTTTCCCTAACAAATTTTCACAATAAGCGTGAAAAATGACATTTTCCACCAGGCAAGTCATAATTCATGCTGTGTCATTTCTGAACTTGGTTAAACTAAAGGATTATTTATTATTTTGTCAGTTTCTTATTGCTCAGACCATGTTGTCCTGGTGACAGAATTATGCATTTTGTGTATGGTTTGAAATTTATGGTTTAAAGCACAACTCTGCAGCAAAATATACAATTACAGTACTGGCTAAGGTTCTGGAAGCAGTGCATTGTTGTGCTCAGACAACCAAGTGCTATTCATATCCACATTAAGCACTGGATCAAAATTACACACATGGAACTTTAAGTAAATGTTCATTTTTTTCTCTCCATGTTCGCATCTATGAAATTGAAATTTGCCCAAGCTCATCCATGCTCATGATGAGTAAGAGAGCAGAATCAGCCTCTGATTCAAGTGAAGTGAAACCGTCTTCCTAAAGGATTTCTACAGCTCCTGGAGACAGTCTCTCAGTTAACAACAGCATCTCATTAAATTCCAAAACGTCAGGCAGCAAACTATTCTAAGCATTAACACTGAGCCTGGACTCTTTAAAGTAATATTCTTTTGTATATATGCTGACCTGATATTTATGAATCTTAAAGTGGATATTCAATTTGAAAATCCTTCACAGAGAATTTTTTATTAGATGTTTTCTTTATTTACAGTATCTCCTTTCCCAGCTTCCCCTCCAAATAAAATAAAATAAAACAAAATAAAATAAAATAAACAAAACTAAAACATACTCCTGTTCCATCCCCTTGCTTACCACCCTACCCCCTCCTGCTTACTGGCCCTGGCATTCCCCTACACTGGGGCATAGAGCCTTCACAGGGCCAAGGGCCTCTCCTCTCATTGATGATTGACTAGGCCATCCTCTGCTATACACATGCTGCTGGAGCCATTTGTCCCACCATGTGTACTCTTTGGTTAGTGTTTTAGTCCTTGGGAGCTCTGAGGGTACTAGTTAGTTCATATTGTTGTTCATCCTAAGAGGCTGCAAACCCTTCAGCTCCTTGGGTCCTTTCTCTAGCTCCTTCATTGGAGCCAGATGGCTTAGCAGGTAAGAGCACTGACTGCTCTTCTGAAGGTCCTGAGTTCAAATCCTAGCAACCACATGGTGTTCATAGAGATTTTAACAAGCTGTAGAAAGAATGCTGAGTTGAGTTTTGTTTTTGCTTGTTTGTTTGTTTGTTTGTTTTGGATGAGCTATTGCGCTCTTATATTAGCTTAATATGTTTGTTTCTTCTCATCGTTCTCTCAAAAGTGGCCTGCTATAGAGATTATCATCTTGAACACTGTTACAGATTGTACTGTCACCTAGTTCTATGTTGCTTAGTCAGTTCTGGCAAAAAAAAAAAAAAAAAAAAAAACCATACATTCCAAGCTGGTGTCTTGTTCCTGTTATCCCATGAATTTTTGTTTTCTTGATAATGAGCATTGTTTGAAGAAAGCAGCCTGTCTTCCCTCAACATGGACCCGGTATAAATGCAGCAGTTCGCACTAAGCATCATAGTTCCTGTGTGTTATAATTTCTGGTCACATGTGAATAGTTCAGGTTAGTGATAGAATAGACTAATAAAACCTTAGACCCTGAAGATTTTGAAAACCAAAGCTCAGTATCTAAGAGGTTAGGGGAAAGCTCATTGTAAACTACTTGCTACTAACAATGAAGATCAGAGTTCAGATTTTCACAACCTACATAAATTCCAGGCAGGCCTAGTGTAATACCCATACTTAGGAGTCAGAGACATGATAGTTCTGGGCTAACCTGGCATTCCAATAAATGAAATGTAAAAAAAAGAAATGCAATATCTATAAAAATCCATTATCATTATGCAGTGAATAGTAAAGTATTGGGATTTCATTTCGGCTATCATATAATGTTGTTGGCTTAGAAGAGATTTCTGGAATCTAATAGATGATACATGAGCCATACATCAAATACAAAGGACCCAGAAGGTGACATAACCTCTATGTTTATGCTGGTTCTTTCTTATTTCCTCTCAATTCAATTGTGGGCCATGCATAGATTCTTAAGCTGAATCTGCAAACACAGTGATTCTATGACTTCTTTAAACACAGATTCTAAAAAGAATGGGCTAGAAATTCTTCCCAATATTTCCCTCAAATAAGATATTGTCTATACATTCCTGATTAAAAATAATAACAAATGAAGTAATTAACTAACTAACTAACTAACTAATTAACTTACTAACTGTTCTTTTAACAAACATACAGCATCTCTGTCCATACTGCACAAACATACTTGGGAAACAAATCTAGATAGAAAGCATATCTATGATACACAGAAGACACCATGGAAAAAAGAGGTAGAACAAAGTTTAAAATGAAATATGTGTGTGTATGTGTGTGTTTGGGTGTTTAATATATATATATATATATATATATAGAGAGAGAGAGAGAGAGAGAGAGAGAGAGAGATGTGGTATACATATAGAATATTAGCAATAGTTAAGATCATTTTCTGAAGGAGGAAATATAAAGAGTTAGAATCCTTTAGGTGGTTAGGTTGATCCATTGTGTTTGTAGTTTTGTTTTTGTTATTTCCTGTTTTGACTTCATACTCCAAACTGCTACCCTGATATGATAGCTTATGTTTATTTTAAAGATCTTAGAGAAATAACATCAGAGAGAAATTGCTGCTTTATTGTTTTGTTACTGGGAAACAATAGAAAAAAAATGTTCCAATTTGTCAAGGTACTCACAGTTAGCATAACTGAGTGGTTCAGTGCAATATCAGGCAACCTTTTTTCCATCTGAATATTTCATCTACTTTAGTCTTTCTGTATAGCTTGAAATGAAATCTCAGCCCATTTTGGTATCTTTGTTTCTATTTCTACAGACCCCTAAACCTTGTGCCTTACTGTGCCACTCTGAAGCAGTTTCCTGCAGGCATAGTTCAAAAATCATGCTCCCCTTTCAATTCTTTCCTGCAAGGGATGAACAGAGACCAAAGCAATGCTATGATCAGGGCGGTAGAGGTTCTACCTTTGACTCAAGAGGCTCTCTTGATACCACTGTGAGTGAGGTGTATATAAGTTTCCTGTCAGTTCAGTAGCCCACAAGACTTATAAGAAATGAAATTTAAAGCCATTAGAACAGAAATTTGAGATATTCCCAGCAAGAAGCCTGTTTGAGTTAGTCAAGACCATTTTCTGACTACAAGACACAAATCAGCCCTTGCTGTGAATCCCTTCCTGTTAGGTATCTATCCTGTCCACCTAAAGATATCAGATGAATAGGAATAATTTCAGGTTATGATAAATCTTAACGGGAGTTCAAACATTCATATCACAGATATAGACCTTTTCAGATTAGCACAATGCAGTTCAACAAAGTAAGTAGAGCCGCTAAACTTGTCTTATTCCTGAGTATTTATCTCTGTGGTTACCTCTTAGTAGATTTGTTTACACTAACATGATTTGCTGTAGTGAGGGTTTCCTTACCAACAACCAGATGAACAATGAAGGCTCTAAAATCTCAACAGAAAGTGAGATGGTATTGTTCTCTTTCTTTAATGACAACTTGCTAAAAGAAACCTTTAAGATATTTTAACAAAATAATTATTTCCAGCAAAACTAAATGCTGCATTCTCCAGACGGCCATCAGTACAATGCTGTTTATGTATTTTCTGCAGAGAAACAAGAATTTTGTCATTAGAACAGATTTCCTATTTAAATTATCTTGTGCATTAGAGCATAATAGTCTTTATTTAATGCCATGAAAATAATTTTATTAGTTTTTTGTGGAGGTGGTTGGTCTTCAGATGTTAGTTTTAAATGTGTAGGATTCATTTTTATTCTACAAACTTAATGTATGTAATATGGTGCTGTATTATACTTATGAAAGTATTGCTGTCAACAAAGAGATTAGTAATACAAGCATTTCTGTTTGTTACCTTTTTATGACTACCTTTGTAAAGACCACCTATAAGCAATTTGTCAATTTCCAGCATGAGAAACTACAGAATAATTATATTATTAATGTTGTATGTTAGATGTGTAGACAAATTCATCTTACATTTCTTCAGTTTTGCCTCTTTGAGCAACACCTTCTTCAATCCCTACTTATCTACTCCCCTGCATTGAGCTTAGCACATGTCCATTTATGTGTACATGTGCAAACTGACCATAATTTATCTTATAACGTTATTGAAACCTTATTACTTAGGATGAATATGGAGAAATAAGCCAGAAAAATGAAAAGACAAACACTTTAGGACCTCATTTTTGTGAGGTTCTTAAGCAACAGAAACCCCTATGAGTCACAGCTCAAGAAACTTAAGCACTTAGTATTATGTATACACCTTGATTGTTTGTTTGTTTGTTTGTTTGTTTGCTTTTCCAACTCTAGTTAATCCTGAAGAAATAATGTTTCATATATGTAAACCTGGAGAATTTCGCTGCAAAAATAAGCACTGTATCCAAGCTCGGTGGAAATGTGATGGCGACGATGACTGCCTAGATGGGAGTGATGAGGACCCTGTCACATGCTGTATGTTCTCCCTCAAATAACCTCAAACTCTAGGTTTCTGAGTGAGTGTGTGCATTACCAAAAGCAGCTTACAACACAGCTGAAATTATGTCTGGTGTAAATTCACTCAACTTCATTAAGTGGTCCTTTGCTTAATGCTAAGGTATACAAAACCTCCCTTGCATTGATGTCAAAGCTGCTTTCCTCCTCTGTCTCCATCCTTCCTATGTCTGTTCTCTGACTGATGAACAACAATATGATGTTGCTCCAAAGAGTACTTTAGGACCTTTGTTAGTACAGACATGAAAAGTCAGGTTAACTCCCTTTGAGACAGAATTTTGGGAACAAATATCACATTTCACTCCACTGCTCTTTGGCAACAAAGACTTAAAGAAAATTCAAGGAGATGGCATGGGTTTAGACTTCAGTGTTACGTAGATTGATGGGCCCAAGCCATGCCTGGACATACACATGGGGCACTCAAACAAGAATGGAAGCTTTTTTATGCCTACCTATGCTTCCACTCAGCATTTGTTGTTTGCTGGAACAGGAGCAGTTGTTCAGGTTCCTGGTAAAAATAGGGATACTTGTCATATGTAAGCATATAAGGCACCTTTGAAAGCATATGAAATACTATTCTGAGATTACATTTGGTTAGTGAAATGGTTTTGAAAACAACAAAAGAGGTTACATTAAGAGATATATTTTGGTAACAACTTGCAGCTTAAGCTGACTGAAATAATTCAGTAAACTCTGTTCACTTTTTATTTGTTTGAAATTAAAACATAACAGTTTGATATAGTTTTCTAAAACTACACAAGACTGGCCTACTAAATCATATGATGTAACTATTGGGCTTTGAATAAAAACGGCCACAAGAATATACACCTCATAATTTTTTTCTAACTGCTCTTCCCAACACATAAACTGTAATTAATGCATGGACACATTGCTACTTTCTCTGGAATTCCAATCATAAGCCTTCAATTAATTTTCACTGTACTAATCCTTACTTTATCATTTTCATTTGTACTATTATCTGCCTGTACTCTGAATGTTAAATACTAAATTTAAACAATTTTCAACGTCTTGGAGCAGCAAGAGTATTTTTCTGTAAGGATCTGTAGTGTATTTCCTAGTGTTATACACACATAGCATGTCAAGTAGTACCTGACTCAACTGTCCCATTTCTCTTTAATAAAATGGTCACATGGAGTTTTATGGATGCTCACTACATTTGGCTCCTTCTGTTGCTGGGAATCTTGTACCAGTTCAGAGAACAAATAGTTCATCTGAATACTTAACTCATGTTAGCAGACCAATGCTTTTATCTGTGTCTTTGTTCTTTTTTGTCAACTTAAGGAAACTCAGATATTTTATAGAAATAATTGGCATTTTATTTGTGTAATTAACTTCTGGGATGACATCCCCAGTCAGTATTCTGGGGGATTATCACTTTTTATTCATCATAGAAACCATATGCTTTGACTGGCACCCTATATTTCAATATATATATATATATTCAAGTGTGCATATATAGGTATATATATGTATATATATTCAAGTGTACATATAAGTCTGTTTTTGTGGCATCTCCCAACTAAGCTTCATGTTTGCCTCTTCTCTTGTTTCCCTGGTTGAAATGAACTTCTGTCTTAAATTAACTCAATAAGTGTTCCTCTGTAACTGCCTGTTTTTCTTCCTCTCCACATTGCTTCCAGAATAGTTCTTATGGCATCAAGTCCTCCTTATTGTAGCAGTTGCAGGGCCTGTTGTTACTTGACATGAGAGGTGTTTAAAGTTATATACTCAAGTGCTTAACTTGTAGTCAATCATCTATCTACTCATCTTTGTTCTTAATGAGTTGAATTATTTGTTGCCATTCAGAAAAATGCTCCTTACTGTTCTTGTCTGTAATACTGAACTGACAGCAGCCTATGAAATTTAATATAGTTTCTCACTGCTCTCTTATGAAATTATTTGTAGCCATCAATAAACCTCAGTACATCCTATATTACAGTAGTTCTTATTCCATATTGCAGTAGTATGTTTCTTCATATGGTTCCTCTAATGAAAGATCAATATCCTCCTTGGAAGATCTGGATGGTTGTAACATGTTTACAGTCTCTCCTCTAAAATGAATCTCTGCCATGAAAGTATGGCAGTACAGGAATAGATCTGTATAAGCCAGGAAGTATAGAGCAAGCATCAGAGACTACCTGCTTGTAGAACATTCTTTTTAAACATTGTAGTTATTCTGAACAACATTTTATTTTTTCGTTTTAAGTTCAGTAGTACAATGCAAATATAAACCACTAAAGAGGATTATTCTAGATTTTAATCCCACAATACTCTACCTACTATTTCTTTTATCTCTTTACTGCAAGTATTTCTTTAGCTCACTACTAACTACAAAACTGTGGTTGACTATTTTTGTCTTCATTAATGGAGATGAATCAGAGTCTTGAATTCATTACATGGACTAGCTAGACCTAAAGCTTACAGTCACCCTGATTCTGCCTTGCTAGTCTCTGCAGTTATAGAACTGGAAACAAAGGTCTTCGAGGAGCTTCACTACAGTATGGATACATAATCTTGCTCCTTTAAAACATAGATCTCTGGTCGTTGTATGACTTTTATTTTTCATGGGCATCTATACTTTTTGAAGTCTCTGAAATATGTAGAAAATGTTAATTATGAATAAATAATAAAAGTTTAGGTAAATTCATTCAATGTGTTTTAATCATACTTTCTCCCTCCATCAACTCGTCCCAGATCTTTCCCATCTTCTTAGCCACTTTACTACATGTCTTAGCTTAGGTTTTATTGAAGTGAAGAGACACCATGACTGAGTTATGACTTGGTAGAAGCTGAGAGTTCTACACCTTGATCTTAAGGCTGCTAAGAGAAGCCTGAGCATCCTCAGACAGATAGGAGGAGGGTCCCACCTCCACAGTGCCACTCTAACAAGGCCACACCCACTCCAATGAGGCCACACCTCCTAACAGTGTTACTTCCTGGACCATATTGTAACAACCACACTACACATACACACTTTCTCTTTTTTAAAGTAAATTTCACTTAAATAAAAACCTTTCATAAAGAATGGAAACAACTCTGTCATCATGAATACCTTAAAAACACGTGTTTTTGGGTATATTAAATATTGCACACGTTTGATATGAAACAACATGAGAAAAAACACCTTTCTCATCGTGAATAAAACTTATATAAAGTACTTTTCTTACAAAATGTACAATGCCTGCATTAGATAAAAATAAAAGAACATCAAAACTGAAAAAATATGGAAGACTACACATTAGCAAACTGAAAAATACATTTAGAAAGTTAATATAAACTGGGCAGTGGTGGCACACGCCTTTAATCCTAGCACTTGGGA